>CM067216.1:70077784-70142291 GCA_034190945.1 Octodonta nipae | reverse complement strand
AGGGGCGCGTTCTCGGGCGTTTAGAGGGATTTCTCGTACGAAACTAACCTAAGTAACGGTGAACTTCTCATGACTTGGAAATATTGTATTCCCTAACCTATTATTTTCAAAATAGGGGCTCTTCTATTTAAACTATTTATTTTAACACCAGGATATTAGGTACATTTTCTCGATTAGTGTTGAAATCACTGATTATGAAACTCTCGGAGGAGGCAATGGCCCCATTGCCGCTCCTCTGGATCCGCCCTTGGGTTTCGTATTATACCTGCTGCTAACGTTTAGAAGTATGTAAACTTGTTAAGGAAATACCACCACATTATTAAGAATATGTGTTCATTGTTAAAATATTAGATTATTTTTTCATTATCATATTCAGTTGCCAATGTCCAGAATATTAATTGGCCACATGATCAAGAATTCTGAATCTAGAAACCCCACCTCCCATCCTCCGTTTATTATGGAAACTATTGAACCAAAATATTTGACAAAAATTAGTTTAATATAGGCTTTCACTCGAACTTTACAGGAAAAATTAAGCGAAATTCGTAATACTAATTTTGGTACAAATTATAAGGTAAAATGAAAACTATATATATATTTTTTCCAAGTGCATCTTGTAATATATCAAATGAGAAGAATACAAATGTATTTTTTCACAATATTAAAAATAATTTGTTAAAAGGTATTAAACGAAACAAAAATCGACCAATTCCCTTCTACTGGAACTACTGAGCTTACTTACAATTTTGTTTTTATATAATTTTCGTGGAAAAAATTATAAAATTAAATAAAAAAAACCTTTTAAAAAAAAAAAAAAAACCATCAATAAACCTGAATCCGATTAGACAAATTACACCCAAATCCATAACCCCTTAATTGCAATATTATTGAGCATGGGTTATGGCAATTTAATAATGAAAATGAAATTTAAAACAGGAATTTCTTCATTTACTTAGTACCCATTGAGAAAGCTAAATATAAATTTGGAGTTTTTTTTAGCAGACTCTTGACACTATTTAACTGAACATTTCACTTACCTAGTGACAATTGGGGAGTAGGCAGATTGAGGCCCCGAGTTCGATCTAGACTCTGAAACTCTTTTGTCTCTTGATAATGGCTCCAAAGCTGGAGTCGATACGTCGAGCATTTAATAAATTCATATATATATATAATATATATATATTATATATAGCGGTAACAAGTACTATAAACTGATTAACAAAGATCCGACCTCTACAGCTCAACAAAAAGCCTCTCGCCTTATATCTGATCTTAAGAATAGCAGGCATATAGATGACATCTTATGCAAAAAATATTCAGTATATAACGCAGTTGTTCGAGATTTTATGCATTACCAAAAATCCACAAACCAATTCTTTTATTAAGACCAATAGTTTCCTCAATTGATGCTCCCAATTCTGGGATTGCTTCCCTATTAGTTGATGTCTTATCAACGGCTTATAATAAAAACAATCCATTTTATATTTAATGACCCGCAAATTATAACTTAGTAAGCTTAGTTGTTATCTCGCTTTCACCAACATTCCTGTAGATTTGGCTGTAAATAGTATTGATAAACATTGGACCACCATTTCGAAACACACTAACATTAACAAAAATTATTTTATCAAACTCAGAAAATTCGTTTTTGATACAACTGTATTTTCTTTTCAAAATAAATATTTCAAACAGATTTTTGGGTCTCCAATGGGGTCCAAACTATCACCATAATTTCTCAATATGTAATGGATGATTTAGTCAATGACTGCTTACCCAAATTAAATTTTTAACATACCTTTTTTAAAAAATTATGTAGATGACATAATTTGCTGCATCCCACCAAATGCTAAAGATTATCTATTACAAACATTCAATAATTATAACTGTCATCTATAATTCACTTTAGAAGAAGAATATATTAATTGCAGTATTCCATTTTTAGATACAAAAATAATAATGGGCTCTGATAATTACCTGAAAATAGACTGGTACCGAAAACCATTAAGTTCCGGTAGATATCTAAACTACCAATCAAATCATCCCATTAAGATGAAAATCAATTTGATTACTGGGATGAAAAGAAGGATATGTCAAATCAGCCATCCTTCTCTAAGGGAAAAGAACTTACATATCTTGTACCAACTATTCATAGAAAAATTCATACCCTTCTGGTTTTCTAAAAAGGTTAATCTTTAATTCTCCACGGGATGTAATAGGGGGTACACCACAGCAGGCGGCTTCTAGTATAACACTCTTATCAACCCCAATAATACCGCATTAATACATGTATCAATTCCATATATTCAACAAATATCACCAAAAAATTGCAAAAAATTATCAACACCAACAACAACAATATGCTAGTGTCTTATAAATCAGTTTAAAACTGTTGCTAACATTTTTACTAAAATAAAGGACAAAATACCGAATGAAAAGAAATCAAATGTAGTGTACTCTGTTAATGTCTAGCTATGTTGGGCAAACATCTAGAAGCCTCAACAGCAGAATATAGGCCAATATGATATCGTTCAATTCAAAGCAAAGTATAATGTCAAATTAACACTATTTAGAATCAAGTGGAAACGATGATAAAAATATCTAACACGCCTTGTAATAAAGATATCAGAACATCGTAAGTATCAAGGCATCCTTTATAAATTCACTCACTTTAATGGTAATTCAACTGGGCCTATATACAAATAAGCTGAAGCTCAAGCGAGGGTTGCAATTAACGGTAGGGATAGCTAATACAAGTCTACCTTTAGGAATTTCTTTAAGAGCTCCAGTCTCAGAACTTCTTCAGTGCATTCATTTCCGGGTGAACAGGATAACTTCGAAAAGAAAAATGTCGGTATTAGACAAGAGAGAAACTTAACTTAATAATCATTGAGTCAAGTGTAAAAGGTGCAACTGCAGTTTTATAAGTTAATAAGAAGAAAGAAATATAAAGAACTAGCCGTTACCCGCGGTTTCACCCGCGTACGGAATGTTCAAGCCTTCGCAAAAAGAAATATCTTATGAAACATATGGGTTATCCTATAAAAAAAAATTTCTAACTTGTTTGAACCAATCCCGAATATATTTTACCCAAACTGCAAGTACTTAACTATTTTATTCGACATTTTTTGAATCACCTGAATAACTGTAACTCTAGTTCACCCTATATTGCAACCATCCTGTATATGCTGCTGTTTTATAATTTGTTGAACACCTGACTATAACTTTTCTCTACCCTATATTTCAGCTGTGCAACTGCTTATGGTGTACCTGTATAACAATATTTCTGATATTTTTAAAAGTAAAATTTCTCTTTACTCTATATATTAATCAAAATTTATATGAGCTTTTTCTAACATTGTATTACACACTCTGAAACTTTAATCTAGCTTCTCCCCATATTTCAGATATTCCATCGAGTAGAATGCAACTGTTTATGGTCTACCCCTATAATATATTTTTTAAACTTTTTTGATCCATCCTAATGGAAATAATGTGGAACCCGTCGTGAATCACAAATATAAAAACACAGTTTGCACCCTAACACCAAACTATTATTTAAACTTATCCAAACTGCGACTGCTTATTGGCCACCCTATATAACAATTTTATTGAAAAAAAATAACCGCTTTGTATAACTAACTCTACTTCCATCTATATTAAAATCGTCCTGTATACACCGCTGCCAATTTGTCAAACACCCTGTATAACCATAATTTTGCTCTACAAAATATTTCAACCACCCTGTATGTGCATCTGCTGAGGGGCAACCAAATATAAATTTTTAAATACTTCTAATCACATTGTATGAACTATAATTTTACTCCGATCCATGTTTCAGATATTGGAGATATGCAACAGCTCATGTTCTATTCTACAAAAAAAATTATCCAACCTGTTTGACTATAAATCTACTCCATCCGTTATTTCAATAACCTTGTATTTGCAACTACTTATCGGCACCCAGTATAACATTTTTTCTATCACCCTGTATAACTATAAATCCATCAATGCCAAATATATTTCACCAAAACCGCAACTGCATATGGGGCACCGAAAATAACAATTTTGTTCAACATGTTTTTGAATCATCTGTATGAATTACAACTACCCTGTATACGCTACTGCTTATTGGTCAACCAAATAACATTTTTTAAATAATTATTATAAACACTCTTCATCCTATACTTCAACTATTCTATCTTTGCAACTTATTATGAACTACGGTATTTCACATTTTTTCCTTATATTTTTTCAAGATATATTAAAATATAATTTCTCTTCACACTTCATTTAAACCACCCTTCATTTACAACTTTTTTCTAACCTTGTTTGAATGACACTGTATAATAAATAATTTTACTGCACACCATACTTCAGGTACTCTATATATGCAAGTGCTATATAACAAAATTTTTGTAGCATTTTTTACCCACCCTGTATAATTCTAACTGTAAGCCATCCTATATTCCAACAGCATTTTATATGCACCTACATATTTGCCACCAAATATAACATTTTCGTACGACCTTGTATCCTTAGAACCCTACCCCATCCAATATTCCAACCCTCCGGTAAATGGAACAGCTTGTACATCATACTACTTTAAAATATTTTTAAACCCACCTGTATAGTATAGCTGTAAATAATTACAGCTATATTTACACTCCGCTACATATTTCAACCATCCAATATATGTAACTACTTGTGAATATAAAACAAGTTTTAACCACAACATAAACTATAATTCCACTCCATCTCATATTTCAAACACCCTGTATAAACAACTGCTTCTAACATTTCTTTACCCCTTTATATAACTATAGTATCTTTATGAACATATTTCAAAGATCCTAACTGCTTACCTAAGACATTTTTTTAAGTTTTTTGTTCACTGTATAAATATTCTACCCTTTTCAACCACTTGGTATATGGAACTGTTTATGGTCCACTTATATAACTTTTTGACAACCCCGTATAACTAATTCCACTCCCCCTTATTTCCATGACATCGTATATATCCAGCTGCTTATAGGACACTAAATATAACTTTTTTTAGATATTTTAAATTTATGTAATTCTACTCCGCTCTAAGTTTCCTATATACAGAAACATCCTGTAAAATTACGCTTGATATGTGTTGATTTTGTTAAATCGAAACATGTTACATTTGCACAATCCGAATTTTGAATAAAAGCTAAGCTGATGCCAGTATCTAATATTTTTCTGTGCGTGCGGTGGAAACAATTGAGTAATTGAAATACCCAACATGGTAGAAGTTTTTTCGCTATATTTACCGTTTCTGTCAATTTAGAGAGATAAAATGTCTACCAGATTTTAAGTCAAACTTCGCCACAAAAAAAGATTCAGCAAAAAAAGTTAAGTAGTTCTTACGTGATGCCCGAACAAACAAACAAACTAACAAACAAACAAACAGACTAACTTACAATTTATAATAGTATAGATAGATAAAATGAAGTCCTGCAACGTGCTTTGGAAGTAGATGATATCATGAAAATATCCACACAATGGTACAAGCAGTTTCCGTTAGTCTCAAAGAATCATAGCCGATCTTATCAGAGAAAGTACTATCCGGAATAAACAAAATACTTGAGATGAGATGCAAACGAGAAACCAGGGGCGTATGTTCAATAAGTTTTATCAATTCTATGTGTACCGACAAATTCAATAATTTACTCCACCATTAAAAAAGAAAACGTAGTTTCATGGGAAACGTGATTTAAAAAATCATCGACTTTTTAATCACTCACTTCTTATTAGACCAAGGAAAACAAATTGTATTTTCTAAAATTTATTTTTTTCAAAAATTAGTATGTATTCCTTGCTACAAGTAATAGCGCACATAAAATTATAGCGTACTATTTGAGAAGAAATTGGATGACGTCATCACTTTGATAAATATCGTTATATACTCCGTGGGTTCAATTTAAAAACTAACTTGCACTCTCACTTTCTAGAAACTTTTATTTACATCAAATATTCAACAGCTGATTCGAATATCACACAATAACAATTCTACATAAGCTCTTCGCTGCACTAACTGCCGCGATTATGGGTCGCTCCTTTTAAAATCAGCATCGAAAACTCTCGTACATTTCATTATCAATTCTACAGCTGCCGAGCGATTTCGAGATCATTTTTTTTGTCCTAAAAGGGATCGATGTCGTACTGGAATGAAACAGGGCCGGCTTAGGTAAATTTCGTAACAATATACTTTTTTTTTTTTGAAATCTCAACAAAAGTGTGACAAATATTGTGCAGAACGTTATTATAATACCAATAATGGCTAAGTAAGTAGAACTATAACCATTTAACAAAGGGAGTAATATTAAAAAATGTACATTTACAACGAGAGACGGAGAGATAAATTAGAGAAACGACACTTATAATGTAAAACAAACTTCACTGTCGCATTAAATTTAGCCGTTAATATTTCAGATTTAAGAAGCAACAAATTATAATTGAAGAATAAATAATATTTATGTTATTATTTGTAATAAAATAAGATAAATTGGGTAGAATCCAAAACACAAATTCACAGGCCATATGCATGCTACGATTCTCGTCTTCGAATTTTAGAAACATCAATTCATGGTACCAGAGACATGTTGTATTGTTCTATTTAGTGCCTAGGTGGTCACGGCAGAAAGATCAAAATTGAACACCCTCATAAAATATAAGACAAACACATTACCCTACTATTCGTTTAAAATGTGTCCAGTTAAGGCACTTTCTACAGATGGGTTTCTGTCGGACCTTTTGTTTAACTGAAGAAGATTGTTATAATTTTTTCCCATTTTGTAAAAGTATATTTTTCCGTACTTCAGGCACTGTAATGATATCGTAGAATGAAAATTATGCAGCAAATTTTATTTTCTATTAAATCTTAAAATACATACGAATAATGAAACGATGTATCAGTAGAAAAGGAATATACTTAAACTAACTGATAATTTTTGAATATATTGCTATGTACTTGAGTATCTTTTATTTTAAATTGCATTCTATTCAACTTGTAACCAAACTAGCATTTAACCTCGAATAACAATACATTGTAAAAGCAACTTTCTGTATTCAACTCATTTACCACTGTACAATCCAGTTCTATTTATAAACTTAACTAGCCGTTACCCGCGGGTTCACTCGCATATTCAATGTACAATTCCTTGCAGAAAGGAATAGCTTATGAAACATATGAGTAGTATATAATTCTTTATAACTTTGTTGAACCACCCTACATAACTATAAATCAACAATTGCCGAATATTTCACCTAAAGAGCAAGTGCTTATGGGTCACCTTATACAACAATTTTATTCAACATTCGTTTAGTCACCTTGTATAATCTTCTTCAACTTGTATTTACTGTTGCGTATTGGTGACCCAATATAAATTATTTGTCTGTAATTTTATGAACCACCTGTTTATTTATACAAAATACTTCAACCATCTTGAATATGGAACTACTTATAAAATATTTTTTCTAACACTTAACTATAACTTTACTCAACCGTATATTTCCACTTTTCTATTTGTGCAACTCCTTATAGGCTACCCTACTTCATTTTTCCTGAAACAGAGTGTAAAGTATAATTTCTCTACACCTTATATTTAAACCATCCTATATGTGCAGCTTTGTCTAACATTGTTTAAATCACACTGTATAACTATAATTTTGCTTCGCCCCATATTTCAGGTATTCCTTATATACCACTGCTGTTGCAATGTTCTACCCTATATAACAACATTTGTATACCGTTTGATCCACTCTGTATAATTATAATTCTTCTCCACCCTATATTTCAATCACCTTGTATATTCAGCTACTCACCTGATATATGCTACTATTTGTTGCCCATAAAATATATCTTTTGAATCACGTAGTATAACTAATTCTACTCCACCCTTATTTCAACCATATTGTATATATGCATCTGATTATGGGCTACCCAATATAACTTTTTTTAAGATTTCTTAAACCCATTTAACTCTACTCCGCTCTCTAAGTATCAGCTAACCTACATATGCAACACCCTGTAAAATTACGCTTGATATATCAGATGATTATTTTTTAAATCGGATTGTGTTACATTGGCATATTCCGAATTTGAATAAAAGCTAAACCAATGCAAGTATCTAATATTTGGTGCGCGCGGTGGAACCAATAGAGTAATTGAGTTTTACCCAAAATAACATCGGTTTATTTTTTTCACATATATTCCGCAAAATCAGTTCAGTAGTTCTTACGTGATGTACAAACAAACAAACATACAAATAACATAGGTATTCTGTATTTAGTTAAGGTCGAAACAGAACGGACGTAATAGGTTTGTTCGTATCTTAAATCTTAGAAATTCAAGCCCATCAACAATGACAAGAAAGAAAACTCTCTTAAAAATGAACACTATAAACCCCGAAGTTCACTCTCAGCAAACTTCCCCACGAGATTTAATAAGAATCTGAAATCCCTAACAAAAAATCACATTTGTCACTTCTAACTGGCAAATCAACTAAACCTAAAACTAATTGTTGGGTTTCATCAGCTGTTTAATTTGACGCAAATTAGACGGATCAATTATATTAATTCAACTTCTATTAAAAGATTTATGCATAGTTCAACAATTACTGAAATCTTTACTAAAAGAGCTCTGATTTTTCGTCAAATAATTTCACTGAAAAAATGAATGGGATTAAAATTACTATAAACTTTACTTTTAACAAAACAGTCCTAAATAAATTATTATTCTCACTACTCACTAAATTAGTGGAGAAATGAGGCCATTTAGCATTTCTCCTCACTATTCGTTTCCTGAGCAGCCACTAAAATGTTTGATAGGGAAGTCCTTAGAACCACACTTAAAACAAAATTTACATATTTTGGTAACAAACAATTATTAAATGTCTGTTTAGCTTTACCACAACTCTAACAACTACTATGGGTTTATTTTGGCCACATAGAATTTATGGCATTGCTTTTATTAAAAACTGAACTTTTGCGGGGGGCGTCAATAATGTCCACTGCCCCACGTTGGGCGCCAATCATATGTAGCCTTAAAATGGTAATAATAATAATTAACACTCAAATATATCCCAAACAATGACTTACCTTGATGAGCTCACAGTAGCGCCCGACAGCTCTTCGTAGGGAACATTTAGGGAAATGGGTAACTCATTAAAAAAAGCAAATTTATTTAAGGGTGCCTAACAGTTTTAATAACTCAAATTGGAAACATACCTTTTAGCTAACAAAACCAATATGAGGTTAAGTTCCTGAACCCCCAGAGGCTATATTTAGAGAATTATTCTCCTTAACATGAACTCATTTAGGGTAATATGTCTTCATCTAAATTTGTAATCATTTCAATGTCACTGCATTCAATATTTTCATTTATACAATTTTGAAGCAATTGTCAATCGATCGTATAGGTTTGAAACTCACTACACGAAAACAAATGTGAATTAAATGAAAATAATAATATATATAGTACAAAAATATAACCACCAAAAATTTTTAAATATCTCTAGTGAATTAAATTTCGAAACAAACCTATTTAAATCTCCTAACAAAATTGATTACATCTAAGTTATACTAAAAAATGTTATTTGTCATATTGTACTAAAAAGATATTAAAATGACTGAACAACTACTATTTCATGGTAAAAGATATTTTATGACATGTTTCTATAAGTTTACAGGTAAAACCTGTCAACAAATTCCTTTTTTATTACTCATGCGGGGAAAGTAGTCTCTTTTTGCTTTCTTTTGGAGTCGAAAAGACGCTAATTTCCCACTTCACAATTACCACACGAGTTTTGAGCAAATTTAATGTCGATTTGAGTGCGACAAGTAAACTTCTCCCACCCAATTTTTTATCTGCACACGCAAATTCACAAGCAAGCTTATAAAATTAAAATAAACAGCAAGAAAAAAAAGACAGTCTCGAAGTGTCAATATTAAAAAAGTGAGGTTGGCATTTAAATAAATTATTTTGTACCCGCAATTTAATAAGTTTAAATAAAAATTAAAAGAAAAACAAACATGAATAATAATCCTGACTGGATTCCGGAAACTGATGAAAGTGATAATGATGAATCTATATCGCCAGACATTTTTGAAACACCAAATGATGAGTCTATACCGCCTCAAATTCTTAAAAAAGCAAATGAAGTGATTAATAATCTGACTCCTGCAACATCACGAATTAAATATGAATCAGCATACAAACACTTTATGCACTGGCGAGCAGCACAACGAATTACAAGTCTCTCTGAAGAGGTATTTTTGACTTATTTTAGTGAGCTTTCCGAAACTCTTTTGCCGTCAACTTTATGGGCGAAATATTCAATGTTGCGAAGCATGGTGGACATAAAGCATAATTTCAATATTCATAATTATTCAAGATTAATCAGTTTTTAAAGCAGAATGGTAAAGGTTTAAGAGTAAGAAAGCCCAGACATTGAGTGCTGAACAAATTGATCAATTTCTACGTGAAGCTCCTGATCGCGAATTCTTGGCTACAAAGGTTATTAAATTAATTAAATACTTAAATGTAATCTACGGATCAACCTTAATTGGAATTTTTAATTATAGGTTGCTTTAATTTTTGGAGTGCAAGGTGCATGTAGGCGAAAAGAATTGTGTGACGTACTGCTGGATCATATAGAAGATAAAGGTGACATGCTCTTGGTACGGATTCCGGATACTAAAACTGGGAAACCTAGATCATTTGTAGTAACAAATGAATTTTACGATACTTATAAAAAATATGTATATAAAAGTTATAATTTTGATTAATTTGTTTCGTTTCATTGTTAAAAATAAATTTATTTAATTTCTTTTAACTTTTTCATTATTTTCGCCCCTGGACCCGACCAGGGCTTCGCCCCAGCACCCCTTCTTTGTACTCTAATTATCTCCGCATATGTAATAAAAAATAGTATGTGCAACTCGTGCGAAGTTGTCGATTGCCCACTCGAGCTCTCGTGGGCAATCAACAACTTTTCGCACTAGTTGCACAATATACTATATCCTGTACAAATGAAATTCGTAAATTCTCATACTATAGGTAAATTCAAAAAATATCTGTACTGAACCGTTACTCTTAAACTTTTTTTTTCATCTGAAACCTAAAGCCGTTTAGTTCATCCAAATTACTAACGTCATAAAAAACGAAAACGAAAAATTCAGAACCATTCCCAACATACACTGGTATT
Organism: Octodonta nipae; assembly: GCA_034190945.1. Taxonomy (NCBI): domain Eukaryota; kingdom Metazoa; phylum Arthropoda; class Insecta; order Coleoptera; family Chrysomelidae; genus Octodonta; species Octodonta nipae. Next base: position 70,131,060 of record CM067216.1, on the reverse strand, counting down.
CATAACGCTATATGGTTGCGTATCCATAGTATCACTTTACTGTACATAACGAAAAAATGGAGGAACGGTGAAACGGCATAACGAAAGAATGGAAAAACGGAAAACACCATTCTGAAAAATATATCTTGAAACTTTCTTCATTTTTGAACATCCAAACGATGAAAAGAAAAGTCTTCCGGAACTATATATTACGACTGATATTAATCTAGTTGGCTTCTCAAAACGCTCTTAAATTTTTACATTTGCGTACACATGGTAAAACTATAAACTCGTAATAAATGATTCGATGTATTCACTTCATCAGCGGGCAATATAAGAAGAAATTCTCTATCTAACAGAGATCGTTAACATATCGTTACGATCAGCATGTTGTTCATTGTCTGCTTCTACCCACGAATTGTAATAGCCTGTTACTGTCTCTATTGCCCTCGCTTTCTAGCCTTGCTACGATTTTGTGCATTACAAGCTATCTTCAGATGATCCATACTCTAAGAGAAGGTTACAGAACGATATGTTATAACCAAATAAACTGCATTCATTGAAGACGAAGAATTAAATATAAAACCTGGATCTTTCATTTTAACCTATTGAATCTAACATTTGTAAACAAATAACTTTTGAACGATTACAAATCGATTATAATTTAAGTAATAAGAACGGACATAAAGTACGAAATGTTTGACGGTATCATTGGTTTTAATTTAAACACTTTTCAGAAAAATGAATATAAACTTTGTTGTCCTAAATATTCAAACACTAAATAGGCTAACAGAAATTAACATGTCAGTTCTATAGCAATTTCCTGGGTATCGCCGACATGTAGAATATTACCAAGACAACGTGATACAGGGTACTCAGGAGATACAAGAATGTAAATTGATTGAGTGAACCCACAAAAAACGCCTCCAGCCTTAAAACTCTTGCACATTTGCTTATATATATCCTTTTATAAAATAAATGAAAAAGGTCCGTACTAATTATCTTGTTGATATAATCAGCTTCAATTTTTACGAGCCACTCTATATAAGCTAAATAATCACACTGGATGTATGTTTCTAAGACTACTACTTTTGTATAGACCACGTGGACCACTTTTCTAACCTGATATCCGTTTCAGTATCATTTGAAAGCCGTTTTACGTTAGAAAATTAAGGAACTGAAGATACAACGAAGAGCCCATCTTGCTTGACCCTTTGAAGTTTGTACGGTTCTTATGCTGCACGCAATAAGAGCTAATTGGAACTGTACTGTACAGTTTGATGTGCCTATCGTTCCGATGGGGATCATTTTGTCCACGATCGATCTAAATGAATCACCTTCATCTTGGCCCTCGGACTCTGACGAATGCGATAAACAACATGGTTGATTCTCTTAAGCACTTCGTCTGACCCATCCTCAGACTAGTATCGACAAAACGTCTCATCGGAAATAAAACGAATTCCCTTGAAGCGTCGAGAACACATGAAGGAAGTTTTCCGATGGCTCGTTGACATTCTAGACAATTCCGAGAATATATATAAATACGGAGAGCGGACAGAAGCTTTCATTCAGTATTCGACAGTCGTATAGCTAAGTAGAGATAAATTGTAAATAGTTCTGTGAATATAAATTGTGTTAAAGTAGTGAAAATAAACTAGAGTGAGTTGGACTGTGTACTTATATAAATCCAAGAACTGAACTGACCCCGAGTGTGAAAATAAAAACATTACATTTAGATATTTTGCAATAAACGATTCGGTTACATTTTCTTGGTGCGCAAATTCCGTTGTTGTTGGCGTTCTGTTTAGGTCTGCCATATCTAGGTAAATCTTTCCTTCATAACCGATCACTATTAAAATTTCTGTGCGTTCTCTCTCTCTCTCTCTCTCTCTCTCTCTCGCTCTCTCTCTCTTTCTGATGAACGAGCCATCTTGATATGTAACTTTAAATAATGTCAAATAAATAACGATACAGGATAAACATCAAATGTTAAAAACTCAAAGCTACTAATCCAAAATAATTGACATAATATAATTTGTATGTAATTATTAATCAAGAAATTACTTTCTGTTGGTACAAGAAATTGATGAACAAAAACTTAAAATTACTTACTTCTTATTTGATCAAGAAATTCTTAAAATAAATTAAAACAAGCTACTTAGAAAATAGGTACTCAAAAATTATAATGTAACTCAGGGGGTGGTTGCATTATAATAAGATGTGGTTTGTAAAAAAATGTTCTCTAATGGCACAACGGAATTCCGTACTATTTGAAAAAAAATTCGATGACTTAATTAATCACTTTACAAATACACTACATTTTTAACGTGTTATAAGAATCACAAAAAATGAGTCGCTTGACAATTTTGGCATTAAAATAAAAGAAAATTGTCCACAAATGAACGTTGTGCAGAACTTTTGCTAAAAATCAAATTTTTAGGCATATTTATGATTAGGGAAATGTATATCTACCAGGTTGCCTATCAACATGTGGCCGCTAGTATTTTTAATTAAATGATTATTAATTGATTTTTTGCAAAAGATTTCACTGACTTGTTTTTTCAATAAAATTTCGTCCACTTCACGGCAATATATATATATATATATATATATATATATATGTATATATATACTCTGAAAAATCACTGTTGGCGTTGCGCACTTGGCCATACCTCTTCGCAGCCAGGTATACAGAGGTATGATTTTGTTACAATTATACACTAATAACATACATTTATTATTTATGCATGAATTAAAGCTATTTTTTCTGTTTATTATGATATACGATTGCCTAATTAAATCTGACCGCAAATAAGGGTTGCCGGCTGTTAAAGGTGGTAAATATTAAAGGCAGAGTAAAAGAGAGCTAGCCCCTTACATCACCAGTCACCCAAGGTTGCGCGGTTACCCTTATATTATCCCCGACTTGACCATACAATGTATGGCATCACACTCCCTCTAAGGCACTCTATGAGTGCCTTTAGGGGAAAATTCACTAAACCCCAGATATCAAAAGGGTTTAGCTCTGTGGGAGCCCTTGCCAGGTTTTCAGGCCCGTGGTTGGAGTCGTGACGGCAGTTTCCCATGAATTTTCTGACCGTCCGGGCTGTCCCTAACAAGACGGCTTTTTGCATTTGTTTGTAAAGATGTTCGTCCAGACCGAGATATTTTACATTGTTTAATAGATGTTTTGGGACTAGTCCTGTTGTTGACATAACAATTGGTACAGTTCGTGTGTTGTTCATGTTCCACTGAGTCTTTATTTGAAATTCCAAATCTCTCTTTATCTACCAAAACTATATCTGGTGAGCAACAGACCGATCGGTCAGTATCGTGCGGTCCCAGTACAGCTTGTAGTTGTTATTTTCTAAAACAGATTCTGGTTTATATTTATAGTATGGTAATCTTACCGACTGTGATAATTCATGTTTCAGTGCTAGTTCCTGGTGAAGTATTTTTGCCACAGCATCGTGTCGTTCTTTGTATTCAGTTGCAGCGAACGCTTGACAACCTCCTGTGACATGCTGGATAGATTCAGATGTTTGGCAACCGAACCTGCATATATCGATGTTAATGGAAGGGTCTTTAACGATGTACTTTAGGTAGTTCTTAGTTGGAATTACTTGATCTTGGATTGCCAATATAAAGCCTTCCGTTTCAGGGAACATATGACCAGAGATCAACCAGTAGTTCGACGCTGCACTGTCGACATAATCTTGGTTGATGTCATTTATATGTCTTTCATGAAGGGACTTCTCTTTCCATTTCAGCAGTTTCTGATCTGTGGTCTGGTGGTGTAATTGGACATGTTGTTGTGTCAGTCGCAGTGGTGTTGAGTCATCAACCTGACACATGACTCTGTGTAGATCAGAAAATTCTGCGAGTTTCGGGAAATGACTACGCAAAATAGAAATTTGTTGATCTAATAGTTTACTTAGATCTGTCAATCATCTTCCTCCTTCATACCGTGGCAAAGTTGTACGTTCGACAGAGCTCTTTGGATGGTGATTTTGAGCTTTTGTTAGTAAAACTCGAACTTTTCGTTGTAATTGTTCAATGTCAGTCTTGCACCAATTAACTATACCGAAAGAGTAACTGAGCAGTGAACACGCATAGGTGTTAATAGCCTGAAACAGATTTTTACTGTTTAGTTTGGTTTTCAACAGTCGTCTTACCCTTTTATAAAACTCTGCTGTTAGGTCCTTTTTCATAGTCATGTGATCAATACGTTGAGCCTGCTTTATTCCCAGGTATTTATAAGTATGACCTTCCCCCATAGATTCAATTGAGGTGCCATCTACCATTTCGAAGTGCCCCTGCTGTATTTTGCCTTTAACTATATTAATAATTCGGCATTTGTCTAGGTCAAATTTCATATGGATGTCACTAGAGAACCCTTCTACTATTTTAAGCATACCATGCAGCTGTTGTTTTGTAGCTGCCATCAACTTTAAGTCGTCCATGTATAAGAAATGGTTTATCTTTAATGCTTGTACGTTGTTGTGTTTGAAACTGAACCCAAAATTAGTTGAGTTCAGTTTGTTTGAGAGAGGGTTCATGGCAAGGCAGAACCACAGCGGGCTAAGAGAGTCTCCCTGGAATATACCCCTTCTGATTGGAATAGGGTCAGTTTGTATCGAACAGTTGGCTTCATTCAGTGAGATTTTGGTTTGCCAGGTGGCCATGGCATGTTCTAAAAAGTTAATAATACAATTATTCACTTTATAGAGTTTCAGCTCCTTAATGAGCCAATCATGTGGAACTGAATCAAAGGCCTTTTTGTAGTCCACATATGCCATGTAGAGATTTCGTCGTTTGGCGTGGGCTTGATTGCAGACAACGGAATCAATTATCAGTTGTTCTTTGCAACCCATCGAATTTTTCGCGCATCCCTTTTGTTGTTGAGTAATTATGTTGTTCAGTTCACAATGTTTGAAAATGCGATGATTAATGCACGATGTTATGAGTTTGTATAAGGTTGGAAGGCAAGTGATTGGTCGGTACTTTGCTGGGTCCTGTGCACATAGGTTGTCCTTTGGTAAGAGGTATGTAGCACCATGCGTAAGGAAACTAGGCATCTTGTGTGGGTGGGCAATTACGTCATTTATAAGGGCTGTTAGTGTTTCGTGGGTTGCGTACAGTTTCTTTATCCAGTAATTTTGTACACCATCTGGTCCTGGTGCTTTCCAGTTATGGAGGTTCTTCATTATGTTGGATGTATCTTCCGTTGTAAATGGTTGATGTTGCATGGCCTCAGAGTTCTGAGATGCAGCCTCCTCCTCATTAATCCAGCTGGCTCTGGAGTTATAGGAGATTGTTGTGGAAAGCTGTGTTTCCAGAATTCCCCCTGTTTTACTGGGGTAACTAGGGGCTTCATTATTATTGTTGTTGTTAAGTTTTCTATAAAACCCTTTTTCTGATTGTCGGAAGAGTGTGTTGTCTAGTTTCCGTTGGTTACTGGTTCTGTACCTTCTCAATCGACTTGTGTAGACGGAGAGGTTTTGTCGTAGACTGTCCAGACACTGCTGAGTTGTGATGTTTTCTCCATCCCACTGGGAGTGTATTCGGTTATTGTCCATGATAGTCTTGACAAGCCTTTCTATTCTGTTGTTCCTGACTCCTCGTTGGTACTCGGTTTCCAACGTCCTTCCGAAGAGAATTGATTTTCCCTTCAAGTCTTCTTTGCCAAGGTGGTATTCGAGGGGTTTGTCTAAATTGGGGAGGGTCTTGCTTTGGTCTTACTGCGACCCCAATTATTCTGCAGATGGAAGTTGCAGCACAGTAGATGATTGTGTGTAGCGACTCTAACGTATTAGCACCTAAAACATAGGTTGGCAAGATAAATTTGTTCATAGCCTGCAAGACGATACCTAGTTTCTTAGATGAACTTAGTTTGGGAAGAGCTGGTCTAGTCAGTGGATCTGTTCCATTATACTCTCTAAGAGCTCCTTCCATTTCTGCTTGGATCTTCTCAAGCAGGTCAGCGTTGGTTGGCTGTTCTTGCTGTAGTTCTTGAGTCTCGTCCGCTCTTTGTGCCAAAGGTGTTTCAGGCTCTGGATCGATTGTATTTCGACCAAATAGTTCGCCCTCCACTTCGCTCTTTATTGTGTCTAGTTGTTCAGGCGAAATAAGGCCATTCCTCAAGATGACACGATATTGATCTGCGACTCTCTGTTCAGTAACTTGAAGCTCTGGGTACTCACGACAGAACTCTTGATAGAGTATTTGGCGATATCCAGTCTTGTCCTGGCCAAGGTTCGTGATTCTGTAAAACGTGCGCATTATAAATTCATTCATGGCGCCAGTCCATTTCATGCGCTGTCTTTTCAGTCCCGCTTGAGTGAGCGCTGGCTGTTGATCCTGCGCAACACTTTCTGCGGGTGGAGTTCTCGTTCTCGTTTGACTCCGTTGGTGATGGTCACGTTGTTGTTGTAATTGTCTTGGTGAGTGTTGTTGTGGTTCTTCTGGTTCTTGGGCTATAGCTCTTTGGACGGCAGGAACCCGCCTCCTCAGCACCCTGCCACCGACGTCCCGCATGCTGTCATGTCCAGCGCCGGCTCCAGACATGGCGTGGCGATCCCCAGGCAGCGCCTCTTTTCCGAGGCATCTACTCCTTAGCTCCATTTTCATGGGTGGTGTCACCAATTGACCCTGGTGACCCAGGTAACTCGGACCCGTGGGGTTGTCACTTCCCAGATGAAATGATTTAAACCAGACCATCCCGTGCGTTTTGTGGAGAAGGAAGGAAAGCTAGGTAGTAGGTCAGCGGACAACTGCCCCTTTAGTCGCCTCATACGACAGGCGGTGGATACCGTGGTGCTATTCTAACCCGGCCACCACACGATTATTATTAGTTTTATTAATATTACTAAGAAAAATGCAAACCGAAATACTAAAGGTACGAACATTGAATATATTGGATTTCCAAAAAATGAGGATTTAGCGAAACAATGGATAAATGCTTGTTGTTGAAAAGATAAAATTAATTCAAAATTAATAAATTAATTCAACATTCAATCATTAACTGTTACACATGTTCGATAATATATCCAATATCCAATTCAGTTGTATTACAAAAATAGATCTCTGAAACTAATTACTGATACGAAAACGCTACTCTCTTATATATGTTTAGCTTTAAGAATTTTAAATTTTGACTCCAACGTGACGTCATACAGACTGCTGGATGCGCATCGGCATACCGTTATAAGTGTATCGTGCGATTGCCAGCTGTACGACGGTTTAAAGCCATTGCGCATGCGTCGGATACTAGTATTCTCAACCACCGGTTCAAACAATAGTAGGTAGGAGTTAATATTATAAATACTTCAAAATACAATTTAAAAAATTACAAAAAACAAATTTAAAAATTATAAAAAAATACAAATTTAAAAATTACCAAAAATAAAAATTTAAAAATTCCAATAATATATTTTTTAAGTTCGATTGAAATTTTACTTATGGTTTGTTTTTTGAAAAAATCTTCGATTCATGATACTTATATTGTTTCTTATGATGGAACAATAACATTAGCGAACACTTTTTGAATTATGTGTTATCAAAGTCCAGTACATTGCATTTTTTGTCACACAGGAACACGCCTTTCCTCATCAATTTTATTTCACTCCAGAACAGCGTGGTTTTTAACTTAGATTTGCTAGAACTATGAAACACATAAAAAACATTCATGGTGTTCTTATTGGGTAGTAAATTAATATGATTGCCATGATTTTATGTTGGCGCATCGCTCAATTGGTATGTTTTCGCCCGCAGTTTCAATTGGTGATGTTACGGGCTAGCTCTCTTTCACTTTACCTTTAATATTTACCATCTTTAACAGCCGGCAACCCTTATTTGCGGCCAGATTTAATTTGGCAACCGTATATCATAATAAACAGAAAAAAATTAGCTTTAATTTGATATATACATAATAAATGTACGTTATGAATGTATAAATGTAACAAAATCATACCTCTGTACACCTGGCTGCGAAGACGGTCAAGTGCCAAGTCTTTCTTTATATATGTTGCCGTGAACTGGATGATATTTTATTGAAAAAACAAGTCAGTGAAATTTTTTACGAAAAGTCAATTAATAATAATTTATTTAAAAATACTAGCGGCCTCATTTTGATAGGCAACCTGGTAGATATATATTCTCCTAATCATAAATAGGCGTAAAAGTGTGGTTTTTAGCAAACACTCGATGGGTACACTAATTCCGTAGCCGGATCTTAGACTAATACTAACGAATACTAACGATAACGATACTGTACATAAAACTATAAATTAATACTAACACCGCCTCTGCACTGATGCCAGATGGCGATTGTGGTGGAACGTTAAACACTAGTAAGCTACTACGAGGGTCGACGTAAGGGGATATATCAGTACCTGCCATTGCTGCCATAGCAAGAGCATATTAATTCGGTTTTGGGTTCACCGACTGACGAGCTTTAGTGCAGTCTCATTTCGCTAAATGTTATCGATTCACGTTCACCATTCACATTGGACTGAAATTTCTGCATTCGTGCAGTAATAAATGTTTAAATGTTCCGATACGAAATTGTGGGGATATTAAAGAATCTATATTTCAGACACAACTCATGTTAATATATAAAAAATCCGTGTCACTGTGTATGTTCCGAATAAACTCAAAAACGAGTCAACCTATATTCATGAAAGTTGGCATATATATGTAATTTGGTCCAACTTAGATGATAGGATAGTTATTATTTAAATTAATGGTCTTAATAATTAATAATAAACTTATCATCAACGTTGGTTGGTGTTATTAATCGTACGTTCCATAAGTCAGGAACAGATGGCGCCTTCAGCGAATTTCTTTACCGAGAACTTTGCACTTTGCACCTCATAGATGGCGCCACACTTGAATGTGATATATTTTCTTAGACTACACACTATAGATGTCTTATTTTGCGTTAAATTTTGTGCGTTTTGTGTTAAATTTGTCTTTCAAATCTGTCTTAAATCACTCAGCCACAGCAACGCGTGGCCGGGTCTGCTAGTTGGTAAATGGTAAAGACTGAGTTATTTGTGACAAAATTACTAGGTGTTGAATGACTTAGCGTAGCTATTAGATACAATGTTTAAAAATTGTGTATACTGATACAGTAATTTTTGTAAATTTGCAACTAACAACTCGACCTTTCATACAAAATTTGTTCCAATATGTATACCTAGAATGTTGAACGAAATCTGTTGTATTTAGCATCTAGAGTTTGCTTACATTTTAAAAAATCGTAATGATTTAAATCAAAACGTTTTTAATACTAAATTTACAGTTTTACAAAAAACCTATATAGATATATAGGGTGTAAATATATTTTAGGTAGATATGGTACACACACCAAATCAAACAAAAAATGCTGTTCCGTTTAATTTTTACGCTACTATAGGGAAGCTTTCTCGAAATTTATCACTTATAATAAAAACTACATCTCAGAAATAAAGAACTACTGACAAAAAACATTTCTCTAAAAGCACGACTATTGTTAAAAAGTAGAGAAAATTCTATTACATTCAAGATTACTACACAAACGTGAGAGATCTATAAATATGGGACGATGAATGGCGAGTTTAGTAGTGATTCAGCTGATATTTGAGTGACTAAAACTATTTTTTGGTGTCAAAGGATTTGAAACCAATCCTCAAATGGCTCTTGGACGTGAAGCCACCGGGGGGATAACTAAACAGGCGGATGGAGAAATTACAGCAATACGATTTCAATGTTAAACACCGCTCGATGTGCAATCCCCCTATTCCTGTTGGCATATCACTCAGCCTCCAGTACAGCACAGGACTGACTCCAGGCAGAGTATTTTTCGGAGAGGAGTTAGACCAAGGTGTGTTTTGGCCTTTGGCTCATCAGACGAACCGCCGAACGATGTCAATAACAACGTAGATACGATCACAAGGGAAAACCAGTCCGTTCCAACAATGAGATAAACTTTAGTAATACAACCCCCAGAGGGGCAAACAGTCACCAGCTTGGAATGAACCATACGAAGTAGTGAAGAGGATAAACGATGTTGTCTATCGCATTCGCCGGAATCCGAGGACTAAGATGAAGGTGGTTCATTGGCATCTACTGACGCCCTGCCATGAAGTAAGAAAAACTACTTCTCCGAAATAAACAATTAGTGGCAAAAACTATTTCCCGGGACGCACAATTGATGATAAAAGAGGCGAATATTCCAATACACTTAAGAAAGCTAAAAACGAAACATTCTAGAGCAAATTTGAGGGGTATGAATAGGAGACCACTATCGGCGAGTTTCTTACTTAATCAGCTGATATTCGAGTGATTTAAACTTTGCGAAGTGTACAGAGCCTAAGAAAAGTAGTAGTGAAATATTTATTGTGAATTTGTGAGGAAATAAAAGTATTTAAGTGACAATTAATTGTTTCCAAGCTACAGAAAATGTTTATCAATCCTTTGGAATTTAGGGCTAAACAACCAGGCCAAATACATCGTAAGTAAAATATTGTCCAGCCTTTATAAATGTGTCTAGTCGTAGGCTTTCACGGATGGAACAATATGAAGAAATATTTATCCGGGCATACTTCCGTTCGTTATTTTCGTTCATGTTGAATCTTGCAGACGTTTTGCCAAGGTCTTACTGGCCCATTCTCAATGCGTTGTCACGGTGAACTGAGAGGTAATCTACCTGTGCTTTATATTTATATGCCTTCGTCGGAAGTCGTACCGAGTCTGATTGTATTTTGTGTAGCTAATTCTGTTTTACTTCGTTGTTGAATAAATGTTTTCCATGTACCGGGGAGTTGCAGGGCGTCGTCTCTTTTGTTTAGTGGTCCACTTTGTCGTATGAAAACTGACATAAATGAAGTTTAATATATGGGTTAAACTTCATTTATGTCAAGTTTCAGACGACTTGCGTCAAATGTCGAATGGTTTCGGAAATCGGGGCCCAGTCCTTTGACCTCCGCACAAAAAATGTTATTTGAAAAGTACCACGCAGCGCGAGTAGCTGCGGTAGGAGCTTGAGAAATGAGCAGGCGCTGCTCACTCATACCGGCTGCCTCCCCTAAATCTTCTGGATACTATTGGCCGACCACGATAGGACGGAAGTACTAAACAGTTACGGTCAGGACATAACATTTTATCAACATTCATATGGTAGTTATTGCCTGATGCTCATTCGGGCAAACAGATAGACAGGCAGACAAAAGTTGACATAGTCCTTTATACGTCCGTGACTTTTACAGCACTACAGATATAAACATTGTATTACTATAATTTCAATATTAAAACACATAAAGACTAATAATTTGATTATCCAAATAAATATCAATGAAGTTTTTATGGATAAGTGTAGTTTTCTTAGAAGTTGAATTATAACGAGGAAGGAACGAGAACAACTGAAATTGTCGGAATGTGACGAGTCAAGGAAATGTTCCGACTAGATCTGGACCTGTTTTGGTCGGATCGACACAGTCAGTTTTTGTAGGCAGTGTATACAGATTGAAGCGCCTGTAGCACTATACAGGGTGTAAATATTCAAGAGAAAACATCCCTAGCAGTACACAGGCTATTAGGATGTAAGTATACACGATGTCAATATATTTGCACGGAAAGATGTCAGTTTAACTCGGTTTTCTGTTTCAATAGCAATTAGAAGCGATTGATTAATTTTTGATGAACTAGTCATGTCATCCTTTGGCGACAGTGATTGGGCGGGGTCGGTATTGAGAGTGTTAGTAAACAGATAGTAAATAGTGTGTAAGTCTACATGGTGTAATAAAATAGAATGTAAGTATTCAGGGTATTAGTACATATAGCGTAAGAATACACGGTATACGTATACACATTAGAGATAGGCAAGCCCACTATTTTTAAACAATCATAGCTATTGTTATTGCTATTTGCATCTAACAGCTAAAAATAACATATAAAAGTTATATTTTTTATTGTAAAAATTGCAGTCGCCATCTCTTGGAAATAAACTAAAATATGCTAAATTCATATTGTTGGCTACTAATAAGGTCTTCCCATTTAGTACGATATACGATATATTTGTAAATATTCCTTATTTCTGTTATGGCTTTGAGATGTTAAAAAGGGTAGTACAGAACCCTAGTAAACAGTTTGCTGATGTTTTACTTTTTATCGATCGCCCCCCATCGCCCCTCCCTGGGTCCGCTCCTGGGCGTGATGGACATATTATATATTTCTTTCTGGCGTTATTCCCAATTATCCAAATTTAAGGGATTTTGTGAGTGAAGAGATTATTTGTCACTGTTGTAAGTCAGTGCCTTCCCAGAGGCTTTTCTCAACTACTCGAAAACTCATAACATATCATAGAAATCGTTTATCTACTATAAAGTACAAAGAAATAAGTTTTTGCAAACTACATGTAATATCATACTTAACATTATTTTTTAAACAAAGAATGGTACACATTTTATATTCAGACCCTGATCGATATAAAGAATACCTATTCTTATTTCTTATGTCAATATTCGTGTTCTGTTAATATAGTTTTCAGCTTAATTCAATTCTATTATGTATATCGATGACTAAGGTGCAAAACCTCTTAAGTCCAAATTTCATATCTTGTATTTAATTCACCAATAATTTATAAATATTAGTATCTATTAAACTGCAAATACTCACAAGACTATATATAGTAATACTTTACTAACTGTAATATAGTATAAATTATCCATAGTACCAAAAACTGGAACGCTTTATTACAGAAAGGTTCCGTTTTTTGTCTCTCCTTAATAATTAGAAAATTCGAATTAAAAGGTTTGTCATCGATAGATGATTTATGTATTACTAATAAATACAGAGGATAAATATAAAGGACTAATTCACTGTAATATATTAATTTTTTAGAAACAATTAAATATATATTTTTTCAAGAACAAACATAATTACAATAATAATAATATATACCCAAATTCTCGCATTTATTTATAATTAAATTGATTTTAGCAGTGGCAACGATGTACGAAAGTTTATCGGAACGACAACCTTATCTTATGTTATTTGCAACATCAAATATATACAGTGTGGAATAAATTCGATAACGAATAAAGGAGGGCGTGTTGGGAAAAACGCTTGAACACGTCGATTTGTATTTTTAAATGCGCATTTTTTCAACAAAAAAAATTATACAGGGTGTGTCATATGACAGTGGCCAATACCAACTTTCTTATTTGAATTGCAAGTCCCTGTATATTGTTTATTTTTTAGATTCTCCAGAAATTTCTAGACATAATTCATGTACAGTGTCCTACACCTATTTTCAACTATATCGGAAATATTAAATGTTTTCAGATTTATTACAAAAAATAACATTAAACAAAGTAAATTATCTTATTTCACAAATTTGCCACATTATACTAAAAACCTAATAAGTATTACTGATTATTTCTTAATAATATAAAAAAAAAATGTAAGAAATGTTCAAAATGCTCGCCGGGAACGTCTTGGCAACAAGCTAATCTGGTATAGAAATGTACGTTACTCAACATCTCAGACGTGAATGATGTAATCGCAAGCGTGATTTGTCTTTTTAGGTAATCTATTTGTGAGTTTTTTTTTTAATACAGTACTTTTGAACATATCCCCACAAAAAGTAGTCCAATGGCGTCAAATAAGGATATCGTGCTGGCCATTCTATCGATCCGCGCCTCCCAATCCACCGATTTGGAAAAAATTCAGGTACTTCCGGACATATAAGTTTGTCAAAGTTGCCACGACATTATTTTGGAGCAGTTCTAAATATTTATCTCCATTCAATTGCCATCAATCAAAAAGGGACCTACGATATGATTTCGAACAATTCCTGCCCAAACATTAACTTTTTCGGGATATAATGTATGTTTCTCTGTCATCCAGTGAGGATTCTCATTAGATCAATAGCGACAATTTTGACGATTAATATGGCCAAGAAGGGTAAATGTGCTCTCATCAGAAAACAAAACATCTTCTAATTGGATCACATTATTATCGAACCTTACCATTATTTGTTCATAGAAATACCTTCTCCATGAGCTCCTGAGTCGGCATCATTTTATGAGGATGCATTTTACTTTCCTTTCAAAAAATGTGTGTCTAACGTGGGGCTGCTTTTCGATCAGAATAATGTGGGTTTTCTTGAAACTCAAGCATTGGCGGCTACATTTTTTATCTGTCTTACATGACCACGCTCGCAAACTGCTTTTCTATTTTGCTAATTGTTCCTTGGGATACAGGCGGCAAATTTGGAAAATTTTCGTGAAATTTTGTGCATTTCTGTTAAATTAACCATTTTTCAGATATTATTACGTACAGTTAACGAAATACAACAGATGCTATGAGTTTTGACGAAAATAAACAAAACTGTTTTTTTTCAAATTTTTTTGCTTACTATCTCAATATCAAGAGCTAAATGGGAATTAAGTATTGAGTGTAATGTAGCGAATTTTATAAATAAAATCATTTTCTTTTTTTAATGTTAATTTTTGTAATAAATCTGAAAACGCTTAATATTTCCGATACAGTTGAAGATAGGTGTAGAACATTGTACATGATTTATGTCTAGAATTTTATGGAGAATCCAAAAAATAAATAATATACAGGGACTTGCATTTAAAATAAGAAAGTCACATGACACACCCTATATAATTTTTTTTGTTGAAGAAATGCGCATTTAAAAATACAATCGACTTTTCCAAGCGTTTTTCCTAACACACCCTCCTTTATTCGTTATCGAATTTATTCCATTTGGCTGTTCCACACTGTATATACTGTCGGTATATTTGGATGGAAAGTTACACAATGAAGTCTGTAAACCAGGTTTTTTGTTTCAATAACTATCAGAGGCTAATTTTCAGTAATTGGTTATGGTAAAATTTTCACAATTTTGTTTGGGAGAGCACTATACAGGGTGTAACATAATGCAGTGGAAATATTTTTGTAGATGATAGGACTGATAAATAAAAAAAAACGCCTTATATAAGACATGCCAAAAAGTTTATGAGAAAAAAATGTTCAAAGTTGTAAACTAAAACAAGTAGGTACTTATGAGGTTTTTAAACCAATTATTTGCAAAAGAGCAACAAATTTATGGACTGCACCGAACAATAAAAAAATACTCCTCCATTCCTAATAAAAAATGCACGTAAGCTATATTTATTTAATAATTTCCAACAGAGTTAATGAAACAGAAAACGTGATAATATTGTTTAAACTGTTTTCGTTCGAATTGTAGTAAAAGTAAACATTGTGATGTGGTGAGTTGCAAAAACATAGCAAAACTTATTTTTAATGTAATATTTTGATTTGGTTTAGAGAAGAAAATTTGTTTCATTTCAATATCAAATAGACGAATTTTCTGTAAATATGTTTTATTTGTGAAGTGATATTATGTTTATGTGATGGAATTATTCACAAATTGCTTCAATTTGTGTATGTGTATTGTATGTGTAAATCCGTACACGTACAGGGTTGTCAGATATATTGAAATTTTAAAAGACTTAATAATCGAATATGTTATTAACTATATAAGATAGATATATTATTCTTAAGACTTTTTATTTCAAACTGACCAGTACTATCGCCTGCCAAAATATCTGCACTGCATCATGTTACACCCTGTATAGGGTGTTAGTAAGCAGAGTAAAAGTTCACAGTGTATAAGTAAAGCGAGTATAAGTATACAGAATGTTCATATACTGGGTATACACATACGTATATGTAAGGTCCGTTATAAATCAAATTGTCAAACATTTTAGTTTCTTTGCCATTGACAACGGGGTGTGACCCCGAAACCTTTGGAAACATAATTATCTTGTAGTTATAATAGACCAAAGATTTAAATTCAAAGATATAAAAGTATTTTGCTACCACAAATTAATAAAGCAGTTGGATCTTGGTAATAATAAATTCTACGAATACGAAAACCAAATTGTAGTGTTGGATTTCATCAACTTTATAAAACTAACTTAAGTTGCAAAATGTATTTATTTATTACATCTCTTTTCTTTAGACTAACAAATCATAAAATAATAAACAACTAATCTATTAATTTTTTGTTTAGAATGTCAAAAATCACATTTTTCTTATTATAAATAGATTTTTATTATTTTAAGTATTTTGTATAATCTAAATAGTCACTAATTTCTTCATTGAATTTATATATATATATATATATATATATTTATTGGTAATAAAAAGAAGGCTCATTATATCACTATCTCATTTATTTATAAGTTTTTGCTGAACTAGAATTTACAAAATAAAACTCGAGGTGGCGCAGCGATCTCGCAGCAAAACTACTATATATACCAGCGGTTAGTGAAAATAAATTACTTGTTAAATGTATTGGATCACAATCTAGATAATTCTTTAAATTCTTGGATATCCATTTTCAAATTTTATAACGAAATATTCTGTCGTCTAATGTTTACACATAAAAAAAATTTCATAAAATTGCAAATAATTAACGCAATCGCTGCTTCCTGACAAGTGTGGTATGACAACACTATGACCACAGATCACTATGACCGCATAAGCGACCGCAAGGGTCGACATAAGGGGAACTATTCGACTGACGGAAATACCAAATGCTATTCGCTCGGTAAATAAAGTTGCTTGTTTTGATACTCCGTGACGACAAAGTAAATGTTGTTTCTTTGGTACGAAACGAAATTTATGCATTCGAGTTATAAATTGTTGGTTATTTTCACTTTGGAATGACCTTGTTAAATTTTCAGGATTTAATTTATCAAGCACCGCTCGCTAATTACAAAGCAATACTATATATGGAATTAATTTTCGCAATATTTTAATTTAACCAGTATTATTTCAGTACATATACAGTGTGATCAGACAATTGTTATTGTTAATATACTCACTGACAAAGAAATCACAACACCCAGGAGGAGATATTTAATATTGTTTTGGTAAAATATACCTGCTATAGTAACGAGTAAATGATGAAAATTTGAATAAAAAATTTGTTCACCGCGGTTATCTGGGTGATTCTTAGATAACTGTGATTTTTTATGTCTAGTACTTTATTTATTATTCAATATGATAAATTTGATAGTATTTTACCGTCGACGTTGTATATTAAAGCTTAAGTATTCATGGAACATGAATAACTTACAGAAATATACCCAAAATGTCTGTACCGTGGCATGTGTGATTTTCGTTTGTCAAACTAAATGCAAAAATTTCCATAAAGTCGTCTTATAATCTAAAGTTTAGCTTTTATAACTAAAATCTATTGTATAATTCAATAAATTATGCTGCCATTATAGGTACCCCAATATTGATTGGTAGAAAAGAAAAATAGATTTAACTAATGTTAAACTTTGTTTTGTTCTCAGACATTGTTGCGAAAGTTACCTAAGCCGGCCCTGTTTTCATTTCAATACGACATTGATCGCTGGAAGAACAAAAAAATTAATCTCGAAATAGCTCGGCAACTGTAGAATTGATAATGGATTGTATGAGAGTTTTCGATGCTGATTTTAAAAGGAGCAGCCCATCATCGCAGCATTTAGTTCAGCGAAGAGCTTATGTTGAATTATTATTGTGATATTCGAATCAGCTGTTGTGTATATTTGATGTAAATAAAAGTTCTAGAAAGTGGTAGTGAATATTAGATTTTAAATTTAAATTTTTTTACCCACGGAGTTTATAACACTATTATAAAAATTGTTATTTGAACTACTCTTAATAAATTTTAAACATTGTCTCTGCGTGATTATCAAAGTACTATAATTTATCATTTGTTAAATTATTTTAAGAATTTAAAGAGATTTATTAGGTAAGTATTTTGAATATTTCATTTTGGCGTCAGTGCCGTTGCCGCGAAATTTCTAATTTTTGTTCTAGTTTCTTTTCTATTCAAGTTGTAATATAACTACGTTACAGGTTTAATTTTGAGCATAATAAAAGACCAATAGCACCCAGAACACAAATTTTAAAGCATTAAAAAAAAATGATTTATAAAAATCAGTGATCTAAAAATCAGCCATCTATACACTTCCCAACACGTCTTGGCATTGAATTAATAAGGTGGTCTATTTTTTTTTGAGGAATGCTACCTGTATTTCATGTCTTAGACCTCCAAAATCCGTAGCGGCTGGGGTAATTTTTCGAGCCTTCTACACGTTATATCCCAAACATGTTCTATGGGCGACAGATCGGGGTATCTGGACGACCATGGCAACAGATTCACATGGTTCTATCAAAAAAGTTTAAACAAACGCGCACAACATGCGGCCGAGCATTATCTTGTTGAAATATGGGATCCATGAGCCGATTAAGATAAGGGAGTGCATACGGCTTCACTACTTCTTGAAGATTGCGCTGTCGTGGTGCCTCGAACAAAGACTGAAGGTGAACTATTTCCATGTGCAATAGCACCCCTTACTGTATTGTGTATATGTCGCTCAACATTGAAATTGAACTTGACGTCTTTCTCCTCGACATCGTCTAACACTTCTTCGGCCATCATGTCCAACCCACCCAAGCATAATCAGGGAAGACCTCCTGATGTCATTCAACATTCCAATGTTGTCGTACTCTGCACCACTGTAGTCGTTGCCGCCGATGCTCAGCGGTCAGATGTAGCAAAAGATGCGGTCGATAATGTTGCAGTCCAGAACCTTACAAGGCGGTAAACCGTTCGGACCCTTACAAGATGGCGTTGTTCTCCTAACCACTCATCAGCCAAATTTCAAGTTGTCGAAACTCGGTCTCTAACGGCAAGAAGGCTTAGACGTCGAAGTTGAACTTCATTTGTGCCCATTCGACGTACGGTGCCTACCCCTGTTGAAAAAATCCCATAGGATCCAAAAAAAAGTGTATGGGAATCTAGTGTGCTTTTGTCGCTGTCATTCCACATTGATACCCATAAGTTTCCAACAGAAACAAAAGACCATTAATTTATTGGAATGTATTTGCCAGTCCAATATAGCGAGTTTTCTTTATTGGAATTAATGGGATTTTAGTGTACCCCGTAATCGTTTGGATTTCTGTATGCACGTAACCTATGGGTTCGTATCTGTTTCTGTTTAGAATTACGGTGCTTATGCGTATTCCCTAAGATAAACAAAAGACCGCTAATTTATCGGAATCTATCTGCCAGTCCAATATAGCGAGTTTCCTTTGTTGGAATTAATGGGATTTTAATGTACCACGTAATCGTATGGATTTCTGTATGCACGTAACCTTTGAGATCGTATCTGTTTGTATTGTAGTCTGTTTAGAATTACGGTGCTTATGCGTATTTCCAAACAGAATAAAAAATGTTTAGAATGGTTTGTCTATAATCAGTATACTTAATGTTTTCTGCTTGTAATAGCTATATTGAAAATTTAAAATTTAACGTTAGAAACTTATATATATATATATGCAGGACGCATACTATAGAGACACTTTTTTTAGGCAAGGCATACATTGGGGACATCTGCATGCTTTGAAGACTGGTCCCAAACTATGTTTGTGTAAAAGGCATGCTTTGGGGACATTTTGAAATTTATATCTACAGCATATTTTGAACCCAAAGTGAATTTCTATAGAAACCAATAGATGGTGTGATGGTACACATTTTGGGTATATTGCGATATATAAACTGTCCCCAAATTATGTTGAAACGTTTATATATAAATGAGTTTATATATAGGATTTGTGTCTAAAGCATAGTTTCGGACAGTCATTTTTTTACATTGTATGAGTTTGAGAACGTGAAATAAGCTATCCAGCAGACATTTGTTATATTTAGAAACAACGTAATAGTAGTCGCGCTTGCTTTGAAGTTTTCATATTGTTTTTGTATAGTTCTTGTTGGTGACATATTTATTTAGGATATTATCGTTAAATGATCCAAGGGTATATATAGTATAATTTCATTTGTGTTTTCGATTAAATAAATACGTGAGACTAAAGTCGAGAAATTATTTAGTGCCGATATATGAAGTTTGAAGTTTTAAAACATGACTTATCGGTCTGAGTTGCAAATTTAATAATAATTATTACTCTTACGGACTTTGATACTCGGCTAATGGTTAAGATGTAGATTGGGTATTATTGACACATTTTATGGGTGGCATACTGTAAATTTATACATTTACTGTTAAAATATGTATTAAACTTAAATTAATTCAATATGTAAGGATTCAGTGGTTGATATTGGAAACCGTACGTATAACTTGTCGGTAGTCAGAGAGAATTAAATTCTTGGAATACATTTATTTCGGCTGAGTGTAAGAATTACCGATGGCCGTTTTTAAGTGTTGGTATATTAGTTCATAGAAATATTTCACTTTCGAAGCTGATTAATACTTTAAACGGTAAAATCGTTTGCTAGCAATATGAGGATGTTCCTTTCACGTTATTCAATATCACACGCTGAGTAGAGGAATTAGTTGAACGTTTATAATCAATATGGGAGTTTCCGGTTTTGGAATATTTTTTATGTGAAACATATATCAGAATTGAAAAAAGAAGTTTGTTGCATTTTTGCATCAAATGATTGTTATTCAACAGGGTGGTACATGAAATATTTGTTTTAGTTTTGTGGGTACCTATATTTTATTTTTAGGATATGTTTGTGGAAGTCATATAAGATATGTTTAATTTTACAAGAAGAATTACATTTTTACAATTCATTTCTTTAAACTGATAATAAGTATAATCTCGCCTATGGCTGATATTGCTCTAGGCTTATATTGATTAATAATTTAAACTGCAAAATCTTAGACTTGTAATTGAACATGCATCACTCACATTTTTCTATATTTTATGCAGGCTAGAGAAATTCTTCAAATAAAAAGTCCAGTGATATTCTTAAATAAAATTAATAAACTCTTTCAATATTAAGGGAATGAATAGTTTTGTGGATACCCATAACAAAGTATATTTCAAGTTTGGTGAATGATTTTGAAAATCATACATGATATACTTAATTTCACAAGAAGAATTAAATTTTTACAATCCATTTCTTATAACTGAGAATAAGTATGATCTTGTAGACAGCTGATTTTCACCTATGCGTATGTTAATTAAAAAAAAATTAAGTAACGATATTATGATGTATCATTCGCATTAGTGGATATTCTATGTTGGGTACAGGAATTGCATGAACCACTATAATTCAAATAAAATACTTGGTTTTGCCATAATTTTTATTTCAAACATATGGCAGAATAGCTAAAGAAATTTTAAAAGCTGTTATTGTTCTTAAATCAGTGATATAATCTGAAATATCTGCATAATGAACTTCTTTAACTAAAAAATTTAGTAGTACTATTAGCTAAATGTAATAGTTTAAATATTAATTTATATGTATATAACATTTTCAGTAAACTTGTATGTAGTCGGAAGGATACCGCAAAATTTCTGTGAATTTGAACAATTTGAACATTTATCGGCTGACTTGGAAATGTTGAAATGTTTTTACTTAGTGTAATTTCGAAATTTTGTTGGTCTATTAATTGAAGGATTAACATTTGGTTTCACACGTTGATTTAAATATGTTTAGATTATTGGGGGTCTTAAAATTTGGAAGTGGCTAAATAACATTGAACTGGTAATTTGGTTTTGATTTACCATACTTAACAGTTAGTTGTTTTATAGGTTACGACGTTTCTATGGGATTCTTGAATGTTGTTGAAATGTAAATAAACGTGTCATTCTCTTAAATATATTGGGTTGTTATTGAGGCCTGTTGTTTATAGTATTTTTTTCGACTGGAAAATCGACGAACAAACATGTGAAATTTTGAAAACAACATATGTATGTGAAACAATAAAACGACAACATCTATTCCGGCCTTCTAGTTTTGTTGTAATACATTTTAAAAAAGAATGACAAAAATTCGATTGAATATATATCAATCATATATTCCTCTCAACTAACCAAATGTCTTTAATTCATGGAATCCTATCCTAACACATTCTCCTATGATTCTACATGACGAATATTTGGACTTGGAATGTCTCTATCTGACTTTGATGTCCACTCGTTTTTGTAGACGTCTCCCATTGGGGAAAATGAAAATCCAACACGGTGCAATACTTTTCCTAATAATTTGCTCTAATTAAGTTTGTTTTATTTTGAAAATAAAATTGACGTTAAAAAATAAATCAAACTTATTTAATTTGCAATATAAGAGTTTACTACTGTGTCTACACGAATTTTTGAAATTGGGTGACAATGACATACAATTATATGAAGGTTTTTGAATACGAGTAGTATGTTTTCTAATAAATTCAAGCAATATCTGTTGTAGCATAATTTGTGTGTAGCGACAAACAAAGGGCATGCTTGGCGCGTAGTTACTTCCAAGTGATAATTTATATGCTGAATTCAGTTTGGAGGGTTAGAGATGTCATCTTCGACTACCGAAAGCTGTTGTTTTCATTGACAATAATGTTCCAGCGCATTTTACAAACGCACTTATTGACTGCCTTAAAATCGAATGAATCATTCATATTGGCTGCATTATCCCCGGATATGAAACCCGTAGGCGACACTTGGGAAAAACTTTCAAAAACTATTTATAGTCGAAGAAGAAAGAAGAATAGAAGAATAGTTCTTAATGTTATTAGCAGCATACCAATGTTTCACGACGTCTTCAAGCATTGCATTGATGTCATGCGTGAAGAAACACTCTAGTAAAATCAGTTTCATATCATTTTAAATTTTAATCTTAATTTAATTAATGTTTAATTAATAATAAATATTTTTTGGGGTTTAATAATACTACTTAGGATCAAGACGATTGATACTTTCAGATAGTATTTTAATTCGTTCGACACTGAATGTTAAAGAGTTAAAATTGAAAACACTATTAACTCTCAAACCTATACATATTAGACATATAGTATGATACTGTAAGACATGTAGTATAAAAAAGCTCCCATGTACCATATCTAGAGTATTTTAATACTCTAAACTGCACGAAGGTTTTAAAAGTCCAATCAAAAATGTTATATATCTCTAAGCATATGTTATATATCTCTAAGCATATGACTTCACCTCATAGGTTAATAAAAAACTGAAATACCTTTTATTTGTTTTTTAATGTACTAATGTAAAAATATTCCCAAAAGAATCATCCAAACAGCTATAGATATTTCAGTTGTAAACAGACTACATTTACCTATCTTCCTGCAGTATATAGTTCAACTTATTAGCAACTTTGTTGACGAGTGTAACTATAATTTGGTAACGAACTCAACACTATATACTAGGGATGGGCATTGAATGGAATAGTTTATTTTAATGTGCAAGCTGTTTTATTGTCATAGACGAATGGACTAAACGAATCATTTTTAATAATTGTAAATTATTATTTACCATATCCGGGAATACCGGAGTTGTGTAAATGTCAATGTTTTTTTGCCTGTCTGAATCTCATTTTTTATATTTTGTTTCTCGAAATAAAACATCACTTCTCATTAGTAAGATTATACAGTATAAATGGATGTGTACATTGTACATAGACAATGATAATATTCAGACTGATACATGGAACTTCTAAAACATCACTGTAGAACATGTAATACATCATTACAAAACTCATCAAATTGTTTCTGATAAATATTTTCATCGCATGGTGTACAACAATTTAATGTTTAGTAAAAGTTTTTATTAGTTAAGATAAAAGCTGAATATAAAAAGTACACAACAATTAGGGTTCTCAGATTTGGACTTTCGGAGGGTGTTGAGGATCCCATGTGTGAAACTGGTTACTACCAGGGAAGTGCTTAGAAGGGCTGTCGTTGACGGCAAATTATTAAAAACTTTAAAGCAACCCAAGATTTCTTAACTGGATCACAAACATTAATAGCTTATTATAAACTAATTAGGGTCTTTTGATCAAAATCACCCTGTGGTGTTATTTCTTAAGAAAACGTTAAAAAATAGAGGATGTCAAAAATAAACTTCACAAAACGAGTAAAATGATCTATCTCCAAGAAAAACAAGTTTTACTTGAAATCACTATATCTAAATAAATTATAATATATATAATAAAAGAAGCATGCTATAAATGTTTAATCGGTAGTATTTGACACAATTTCTGTTCTGTCAGAAATATAACATAGCTATAATTTTATCCTCGTGAAACTAGCGTATCAATTGACATTTTGGATATATTTAATAACATTTAGATATGGACATATTTTATACAGAATATTTACCTTTAGAAATAATCATTGTTAATCAATATTGGTCTAAAACATACATATCATTTTTGGGTCTTGTTCATTATTGTGCAACTATCTGAGGTGTAATTCATCCATGTCCTGTCACTTTACATTGTATGACGGTTTATTGCTTGGTAAGGAATAATAAATACCCAAATTTCACATTTTGACATTGATAATGTGTTCAACATTTGCTGAGTGGGGAGTAAATAAAAATTGTTCATTTGGACGGTACAAATGCAAATAAAATTTAGTTTATAATTTATTTCAATAATTATTTTTACCTTATCATTTTCAAATATTTGCAATGTAATGTAAAATGCTAAGAAAAATGGCCAGATAAACTCTTTAGAAGCAAATAAATTATTCTATTTTATCAATATAATTAACAATCACCAAGTAATGTTTCAAACAATCGAGCTGCTTATATGTAATAAATATAGATGGTGTCCGAAATTCCTTTCTGTATACAAGGGTCTTGACTCCTATTACACCTACAGCAAAGGTAATATAGAGAAAGGTTTAGAGAAAACCTAGTGCATTTGACATCTGGCTTTAGATTTACAATCGTTTTTCGCCGGTAAATCTGAAACGGTTAATTTTATAGCTGTCAAGATGTGACATTATTTGGACACTTTTTTTAATCGAATAAGATGGCATTTATCACATGTCTCAAAAGTCTTTTGTCATTCCGCAATCTAGTTCAATTTTTCTTATTTCCTCCATATTAATACACCACAAGTCTATAAAAGATTTGAGTATCAACAAAATATCCCACTTCGTGAAGTTAGGTCTTAATTTTTCTAAGTAGGCCATGATATATTTGTCGCAAAGTACCATTAATAAGAAAATAATGTATTAACGCATTGAATTTTCAATAAAACATGAACGTTGGTGCGTTCCCGCATTTGTTTAGTGTATTGTGTTCAATTTGATTGAATTACTTCATTGATTTTTAAACTTCTGCACCTTTTCTAAAACATTCCGTCGCGCTAATGCTAATCGTAAAAGTGTGTTTTTGCGTGTAAAATATAGACATTATTGTGATTCGTGTTTTGGATCCCGAGCTGTTTGGACGCTTGGGATTTCGTGCAATGTACTCCGAACTTTTCGGTGGCTTTGATTCCGTCTGAAGAGACGCCG
This sequence comes from Octodonta nipae, assembly GCA_034190945.1. NCBI lineage: Eukaryota > Metazoa > Arthropoda > Insecta > Coleoptera > Chrysomelidae > Octodonta > Octodonta nipae. The sequence continues at coordinate 70,105,738 of CM067216.1, read as the reverse complement.
CTTTTTGTTGTTATAGCGTTCCGATTCGCGAGTTTTGAGCTCCATTCGTGACGACCGCTAAACCGCTTTCATTTTGTTTCTTTTGTGTTTACAAAAGCGCATCATTTGTTGTTAAACCCGCATTTTTTTGTATATTCAATCAATGAACATTACGTCGCTATTTTTTGTGTAACGTGTTGTCCAGACGAAGCTCTAAGAAACTGTTCCTGTTCACGGGGCTAGCCTCAGAAGAAAGAACCACCAAGAAAACACCCTTTGCAGAGCCTCGACGTAAAAGGTTAGTGATTAACTTTTATTTGGTGAATTACTTTACGTGTTTATTGATTGTTCCGCTAAAGGTCCTTCGTCAATTATATACTTGCATTGAACCAGCATTGAACTAAAACCGCAACATCTAATTCATAAATTTTTTTGAATATTAATCTCTATATGTAATGTTTATCGAAGACATTACATAACATTTGGTCCAAGTACGAGCCGGATGCAATTTCAGTTAATTTCGTGCAAAGATTATTGAATAAATTACATAATTTGGTCCAACTCCGGGCCGGGTTACATTTGAGTAAATTTCGTGCAAAGTTTAATGATCAAAACATTGATTTTTCATTGCAATTATTGTTGAAAACCGCATTGAATTTTCGTTTCTTTATTTGTTAGAAGAGAAAGCAATTTCGGGATATTCACTAATTCCGTTGGAAATAAAACGCAATTTTTTTGCCGCCTTAAAAACTTAACAAGAGCTCGTTTTGTTTGTTTTGGTTATTTGCTAAATTGTTTTGAATTTATTTGACATTTGGTCAGATATTTTACTACTTCAACAGTAAAAAATTGTACATTTTTGGAATAGTATTTTGATTCGTTCTATCGTGTTAGATTTGTTCAGTGGCGTTACAGTGATTTTGATTTATTGTTAAGATGTCAAAAACCGCTGAAAATTTACGAAAATTTAAAAATCATCGACAATCGGAGTTTAAAAGATTAGAAGATATTTATTTTGCTGCCGAGAAAGCCTTAAGAGGTGACGACGTTGAATTGTTTTTTAGCATGATTGATATGGTTGATTCAATCCATTCCGAATTTTTTAAACACCACAATTCCATTGTTGGATTAATTTCTGATGCAAACGATGATTTTGACTTTGAGGATGACATTCGCAATAAATTTGAAAAATTGTTTTATTCAATTAGGTCTATTGTTGCTAAACTGAAATCTGTTCAGAATTCTACGCCACAAAATACAACTCGGGAACAGGAAAGTGTTGCTTTGCCGCGAATTGATTTGCCTTCATTTAGTGGAGACATATTGGAATTTGGTACCTTTATTGATTTGTTTGATTCATTAATTCACAATAATGAAAAACTCAGTGCTATGCAGAAGTTCAAATATTTGCAGTTAGCTTTAAAAGGGCCTGCTTTTGAGGCTATTAGGAATTTTAAACTAACACAAAATAATTACGTGAGTGCTTATGAAACACTTTTGAAAAAATTCAAGCGAACTCGTTTAATCACGGAGTCTCATTGGTCAGCTTTAGAACAATTCCCCCAACTAACTTCAGATAGCCCTTCAGAGGTTCGGAAGTTATTGGATGACTTCAGTGATAATTTGGAAGCACTGAAGAATTTGGGTTTACCAGTAAATCAATGGGATTTTTGTATCGTTCAGATGATGTTGAAACGAGTTCCAAAGAATTTAGCCGCTAAATTTGAACTTTACCATGGTACGGTGACCGCTCAAGATGACTTCCCGATCCTCTCGGAAGTTGTTGATTTTTTGTCGAAGCATTGCGATGCCTTTGAACATGTTGAATTATCCCGCAAGGCAAAGCGAAGTGTTGACAAAAAGTTACCATTGAATTCAAAGCAACATTCTTCCCGGTTCACTACATCTTTGTTTGTCACTAAGAATAGAAATTGTTTAGTTTGTAAATCCGATCATGCGATTTACAAATGTTCTGAATTCTTGAACAAATCAGTATCCGCGCGGTTTAAGTTTGTTAAAGATTTTAGACTTTGTTTTAACTGCTTAGGCGATTCTCATCGGTTGAATCGCTGTAAATCTTTATCCACTTGCCGCAACTGCAAACAACGCCATCACACATTGCTTCATTTTGTAAATCGTGCTGATTCAGGTATTCGGTCTGAATCTAAAGCTCCCCCCGCAAACCTGGCTTCCACATCTGGTGGATCCAGTGCCATTGATACTGTTGAAAGTCCCGAAACTTCTCTACCGCAGACTTCTTGTCATAGTTCACTTTTGTCTTACAATTCAAATGTGTTGTTATCTACCGCTTTAGTTGAGGTATTAGATAAGCACGGTTCTTATCAAACTTTGCGATGTCTGCTAGATTCTGGTACCATGACATCATTCATTGCGAGCAAGGCTGTGAAACGCCTTGGCTTCCGACCTATGCCCGCTTCGATTCAACTCAACGGGCTAGGTTCTATGCAGAGTCCCTCTGCTGAGGGCTCTCTTACCCTTTCTCTTCGCTCTATAGTAAAGCGTGAGTACAATTTTGTTGTTGAGACTATTGTTTTACCCCGCATTTGCAATGATATGCCTGTTGCGCCCATTAACATGGCTAATATGACATATCTAACCAATTTGAAACTTGCTGATCCTGGTTTCAATAGCCCAGGCGCTATTGACCTTTTGTTAGGTGCCGATATATTTTCTCAAATTTTGTTGGATGGACGTCTTCTGGGAAAGGAAGGTGTTCCTGATGCTATTAACACTGTGTTTGGTTACATCCTTATGGGTAGAGTGTCTTCGAGTTCTGTTAACTCTCACTCTCTGTCGGCCATAAACCCAACTTCGCTTTTTTGTAAACTTGAAAATGTAGTATCATTAGATGATTCACCCCAAAGGTTCTGGACAATTGAAGATGTTCCTACCGCACTGGTTCAGTCCCCTGATGATCTTATCTGCGAAAAAATATTTTCCGAGGGATGCAGGAGATTGGATTCAGATAGATTCGTTGTGCCCCTTCCTTTTCGAAATACACTTCCTGCTTTTGATGGAATGTATAATCCCGCCGTACAACGTTTCTACTCCTTAGAAAGACGTCTTCTACAGCAACCAGATCTCTACAAACAATATTGTGATTTTCTCAAAGAGTATTTGGAGCTGGATCATATGGAGTTGGTTCCTGATTCATCTACTGCTTCTGATTGTTACTACATACCGCATCATTGTGTTTTGAAACCTGATAGTAGCACAACCAAACTTCGTGTAGTGTTTGATGCATCCGCTAAGATACTTCATCGGTTATCTTTGAATGATTTTTTCTTTATCGGTCCCAAATTGCAGCAAGACATTATCGCTATTTTGTTGACCTTGCAGAATTTAGTTTTGCCTCGCCTGCTTGCTATAGAAAACTTTTCTAGTTGTGAACTTCACGCATTTGGTGATGCTTCTGAGAAAGGTTATGCCGCTGTTGTTTATGTTGTGTTCGAAACCGCATCTGGATTTCGTCAAAGTTTTTTTGTGTTGTCTAAATCGAAAGTTGCCCCTTTGAAAACTTTGTCACTTCCCAGATTGGAACTGTGTGCTTCAGTTCTTACCGCTAAGTTGGCTCATTATGTTTATGAGCAATTCAATAGTCGTTTGTTGTTCAAGGTGATTCGTTGCTGGTTAGATTCCATGGTAGTCCTTTCATGGCTTAGTTCTTCCCCGCACCGTTGGAAGACATTTGTCAGTAATCAAGTTGCTTACATTCAGGAAAAATTTCCTTCTTCGCATTGGTTTTACATCCAATCTTGTGATAACCCCGCTGACTTGGGTTCCCGCGGCACTTTGCCATCAGAGTTGTTAGGCAATACACTTTGGTGGAAAGGCCCACAATTGTTGATTACCGCTTGTTTGCCACATGCTTGCTCAGACTCAAGCATGTCACCGCTAGTTATGACTGAAGCCCGTATAGTGGGGCTTCAAGTCACCGCTTCACCAAATTTATTTGGTACTTTGTTAGAAGAACATTCTTCTATTAATCGCATTACCCGCATTATAGCTCATATTTGTCGCTTTGTTGATAACGCCCGCAATCCAGACCGTAGGGGCTCTGGATCATTTTTGGCTGCTGAGTTATATTAAGCTCAGCTTCGCATTGTTCGATATGTTCAAGATCAATATTTTTCTAAAGAGATTTCCCTTCTTCGAGAACGAAAACTTTTGCCCAAATCGCTTCGTAAACTTTCGCCGTTTCTTGATGAACAGGGAACTCTTAGACTTGGTAGTAGATTGGCTAATGCTCCATTGCAGTTTGATACTAAATTTCCCGCACAAAAGTCGTTTGACTAATCTAATTGTCGAAGATTGTCTTGTCACCAATCTTCACGCAGGAATCCAAACCGTTCAATTTCTTTTGCAGCAACGATTTTGGATTCTATCCGCAAAGAAAGTAATTCTTAGTGTTAAAGCTCACTTAAGACGTGTCGTTAGAGATCAAATCCTAACCTACGAAGAACTTTCTACTGTATTTGCACAGGTCGAAGCAGTTTTAAACTCGCGACCTATAACCCCTTGTAGCAACGATCCCTCGGATCTTACCGCCTTGAGTCCTGGAATGTTTCTTACCATGGAACCTTTAACAGCACCTCCTGAATCTGATTTCTTATCTATCCCATCTAATCGTCTCAACAGATGGCAGTTACTGAGTCGTTTGCATCAGGCATTCTGGAAACGTTGGTCGCAAGAATATTTACATACTCTTCATCAACGGAGTAAATGGACTGATCCCTCGGAGGTTGTTAAGCCAGGTACTCTTGTTATTTTGAAGCAAGACACTTCACCTCCTTTGAATTGGCCATTAGGGCGCATTATTGACGTACATCCTGGAGGTGATGGTGTTGTACGCGTTGCTACAGTTAGAACTGCAAGTGGTACTTTGAAGCGACCTCTTGTAAAGCTTTGTCCACTGCCAGTGGACCCTTAGTTTTGAAATAAGTAATTCAAGGCTGGCGGAATGGTGCGTTCCCGCATTTGTTTAGTGTATTGTGTTCAATTTGATTAAATTACTTCATTGATTTTTAAACTTCTGCACCTTTTCTAAAACATTCCGTCGCGCTAATGCTAATCGTAAAAGTGTGTTTTTGCGTGTAAAATATAGACATTATTGTGATTCGTGTTTTGGATCCCGAGCTGTTTGGACGCTTGGGATTTCGTGCAATGTACTCCGAACTTTTCGGTGGCTTTGATTCCGTCTGAAGAGACGCCGCTTTTTGTTGTTATAGCGTTCCGATTCGCGAGTTTTGAGCTCCATTCGTGACGACCGCTAAACCGCTTTCATTTTGTTTCTTTTGTGTTTACAAAAGCGCATCATTTGTTGTTAAACCCGCATTTTTTTGTATATTCAATCAATTAACATTACGTCGCTATTTTTTGTGTAACGTGTTGTCCAGACGAAGCTCTAAGAAACTGTTCCTGTTCACGGGGCTAGCCTCAGAAGAAAGAACCACCAAGAAAACACCCTTTGCAGAGCCTCGACGTAAAAGGTTAGTGATTAACTTTTATTTGGTGAATTACTTTACGTGTTTATTGATTGTTCCGCTAAAGGTCCTTCGTCAATTATATACTTGCATTGAACCAGCATTGAACTAAAACCGCAACATCTATTTCATACATTTTTTTGAATATTAATCTCTATATGTAATGTTTATCGAAGACATTACATAACAAACGTAAATAAGGAGAAAATGATTTATTTGTCTCAAACAAGATTAGCAAGTAGCATGTTAAACGCATTTTCATTAAAGTATGAACCTAAATAAAGACTTCTCAACAAATCAGGATTAATAAAAAATATCCCCATTCATGCAATAGTTTAAAATTTAATTAAGTGCTTAGTGCTTTGTCACTAGATATTAATTTACAGAATTTGCAAATTTACATAGAGATAATTTTGACAATTGGTGACTGTTTTTCGTACAACTTAGCAAGTGTATTTCCGGTAATACTATTTATAAATGTATCTGAAATTCTATGTCTGAAGTAAGTTACATTAAATTACCAACGACCCCACACCAAAATTTACTTCAAAATCTAGTCTGTACACATCTCTTTGCCACTTCGTGATGGTTTTTCATATCATATTGATGAGTACATATTGTGCTTATTGCAACCTTCACAATTCGTAAATCAACTATCATAGGACCACAAGATATAACTTAGTATGTATATTACTTTTCCAGAACTAAAATTAAAAATCCTAATTGATTCTGGATTCTCAAGATCCCGCATCGATTACAACGAGGAGTTTGTTTAAAGATATAACAGTTTCACACAATACATGAACACGTTTTGTTTATCAATAGCCTAAATCAAAACTTAACACTTTTAGTTGCATAACGTTCTGAATTGTCTTATTGGCTTAGAGATTTCAGGCTATCGTTGACTAAGGTACGGGATATCTAATTACAATATTTAAAAAAATTCATAAAATTCTTTTATTTTACAACTTGAGAAAAATATGTCTAATTTTTTATGCTTTAATATCAAAATTTTTATATAAGCAGAAAGTTAACCACTATAACATTTTATATAGAACATGTACCTTTAAGGACCCTTGAGGAGAAAAGAGTAAGCGAAAACGAAGAAGAAAGAATTCGGATATCATCTGATATTGATAACAACTATGAAAGTATTCCTTCTCCCCAAGAAAATATTTCCCTTAAAAATAAAGACACCTCCGAAGAAGCTAAGTTATAAACAGTTTAAAATAATATTTCATTCTGTTTTTTACTTTTCATCTCAGCCATAGACACTATGCTAATCGGAAAAAAGAGTTAAAATAATGCCAAAGTTTCCAAAAATTATTTTAAATAAGAAATGATCAATTTCGGACAGACTTTGTAAACCTTTACATGCAATATTATACCTTTATCCAATATCCTAAAATTTCTAATATTTCTCATTAGTTTATGAGTTAAATAAAATGAAATTCTTCAAGTAACAAATTCATGCGACATTAGATATTATTGACCTTATTCACAAAGCTTACTCAAACTTTACATATTATTAAAATGCTATAGGACATTTAAAAAACTCCATTCGAAATTATGTTCAAGTTGAATATATCAGCAGTCCCAATACGGCACTCTATGAATATGAATGTTCACAACAGAAAATGTTTTCGGAAGGATAGATCTAGATACGTCCACTATCAAAAAAACTAGTAGGTACAAAATTTCTAATTATTATTTTAAGTTTTTGGGCTAACATGCATAGTAACTTTCCTTGTAATTCCAGAGATAGCAAATAATTTTGTTTATTATATTTTTTATCGTGGAATACCCAACTCAATTGTGGTAGACTTTGGTACAGAATTAAAATAAAAATTAGTTTCAAAATTCGCTCTCTTCATAACTTCACGTTTACACATAAAACTACCATCAATTTATTGTTATAAAGATTACATTCTATCTCAACTGAACAACTTCCACTTGTAAATGAAACTTGTACAAACAGCCCTATGGCGATTATTGATACAAGACGAAATTTTCGAGATTTTTCAATCCATGAACGCAAGACAATATATTGTTTCTATTAGAGAACTTTCATCAGTTGTGCTCCCCTCAACTGATTGAATTTTCAAATACTTATGTATGTATCTAGAACATATAAGTTTATTTATTTTATCGCTAAATGTATTCCTACACCCAGGAGTGTCAGGAAAATTGATCTCACAGAGTCTCCAAATCGGGAGTCATACTGTGTGTTACGCCGTTTCCCTGTAATTCCTAGGATATAAAACACACGAAAAAAGTCGTAGAGGTTTACTGAAACCTGTCAAAGGAATGACGATACTAACTGTTGACATTTTTCATTTCATTGAACGCAAGACAATATATTATTGATACAGTATACTGATCGGTGCCATTCTTGCATATAATCACTCAATCCAGTTAGTAACCTGTTAGTGAAAATGAAAATGCTGTGGAACCTTTAATGTGTCACAAATGTAAAAACACAGTTTTACACCCTAACACCAAACCTTTATTTAAACACCCAACGGTTGGTTTACTCCTTGATGATGACAACTTAGTGTTGTTGAAACGACGGGTGTTCAGAGTTTAAACAAAGGTTTGGTGTTAGAGTGCAAATTTGTGTTTTTACATTGTTAGTGACAATGTTTATGATTTTAAAGCATCAATATTCACTACAAAAAACTCAATTTTGACATAATTACTAACAGAGAACAAATTATGCAAAAATTGAATTATTCAACAGAAAATTTGATAAGCATAAAGAGTCACGATGTGGTTTAAAGTTTAAATGCTTATTTCTAAATTTAAAATATATCTGAACTGTAAAATATCTAATATATATCACTGCTCAAAGTTCAAAAAAAGATCCAACATAAATATTTGCCATTAAACTGTAAAAAATAAAGTCGTAATATAATAAATGATGAATTTGAAAAAAAATTGTTTTTATTAACAATTTACTTTAGTCACAATACAAAATTTAATTAGGTACACAGTCTTTCAATTCGTATGAAAATGAGTAGATATTATTCGTCGACAAAATCCCTATTTGCACAAACCTTCTGGGCATTGCTTGGACACGATACTTTGGAAGAATGGTTCGAAAATAAATTCTGAGAAATCAATAACTTTTTAATAAGACGGGACTCTGCTCAGAGTTTTTCAGGAATTTTCAAGCCGATTTCGTTTCGGTTGGACCTGTATATATTCAGATGTTTCCTGGCTTGCAAGTACGTCGGACCTAACATATCTAGATCTTTATTTAAGGGAGTACCTCAAAAATATATGAATCCAAATATACTAGGGCATACCAGTATTGTTTTGGCTTCCACAATTAGACGATCGAACCTATCCTTAAAATATGATATTTATTTGTTGAACTGTTTTTGTAACTAATTTAGTAAATACTGCTGTTAATATTTTTAATTAGTGTTTCCTTTACAACTGTGATAATAATTGTTCTTCCGGCGTTCAGTATCGAAACATGGAGATTTTTCTGCATAATTTTATATTTGTGGATTTAAATTTAAATATGAAAACAAATAGTATGGTATTTAACCAATTGTTGATTGTTCTGATAACACGAAACGTCTTGTTCAATTCAAAAAAGTAACAAGGAGAAATTATTTTTTGAACCCTTTTCATGTGCTTTATGTCTGTTCTCAGCAATATGTGAAAATCGTAAGAAAATCCAGAGGTATCAATATTACTTAATGATAATGTAAGCACTATAAAAGTATATAAAATATATATAATAATAAAATTTTACAAAGTTATTACCCTTACAATATCTAAAATTCCATTACAACAACATTTCTTCCTTTGTAAATATGTATAATAAACAATTTTTAATCAGGAAAATTTATATATAATATAGTGAGAAAAAATCCAACTTGATTGTAACTTTTATGTAATTCCACTTCAAATACAAGAAATAACATTCAATAAAAAATTTGAAATTGAAAATTTGAATTACCAGTACACAGCTACTAATTTAATAATATACGTCCGGGTTCTGTTCCTACTGATTTTATAGCCAACTACATCAAAGGCGTATTTTTGATATAATTTTCAAGTTTTCCTATTTAAAGGTAAGTTACATATTCCTGAAAAGCATTTTTCATGTTAAATTTTACAGAATCAATAGCCAATTTGGCGAAATTAAATAAATAAATCTTTGCTCATAATCCCCAAAACGAAAAGAAAATGTCCCATTCAACTGCTTTAAATTAACAATGTAAAGTTACAAATATCCTTAAATTTCATTAACACTATGAATAATATATCACCGTTTTGATATTCCCATTTATAGTTTATTTTCATACAATTTTGAAATGTTCTGTAATTATATGTATCTTAATTGTCGATCTAAAATAACAATTAAAAAACCCAAAGAAACTCCTAATTTGCCATGAATTGTCTAACACTATTCTATTACAAAGGGACTTATTATGTTAATCTAATATTGATTAAATTTCAAACATTCAAATTCAAACATTTAAGAATACAACTTCATAATATCTAATGTTAAAAATTTGGTATTTATTATGGCCTGGAATGTCGAATGCTTTTTTATCACTGTGGCCCGTAGACGATTTTCGAATAATCGTCTTTCAGGGAAATGTCGGTATAACAAAGCAGAGGTCAAACACACCACGGAAATATTGGCACATTTTTTATATTCCAGTAGTTTAAAGATTCGGTGAACTAACAAACCAAAACAATTTTTAGAATAGACCAGAAGAATATTATTAGGAAGGCGATGTGTGTCATCTTTAATAAACAATTACTGCAGTAAATTTGTGTAAAAAAAATGTACCTAAACTTATCTATGCGACAATGAAATTTGTCACTTTGAAGGATAATTTCTAACTGTTTATGCAAAATATCAGATGGGTATTGAGGATTAATACATTTCAGAGATTCAAAGCACTCATAAAATATTTTTTTCTACATAAGAAACAATCAAAGAAATGTAATTATTAATAGAATGAATTTATGATGCGGAAACCTATTTACTATTGTTCAAATATATTTCATAACATAACATAAAAAGTTGTGTATTACAAGAAAACTTTAATTTATTTAGTTTAGTATTTTAGGTATGCAGAGAAAATTAAAATCTGATTTATTCTAGAGAGCATTTTAATTTAAATACAAAACACAATGTTTTTTCTTAGATTTTGTTAAGGAATAATGAATATCTTCATCTAGGAGTTTAGCAATTATGATACTATCTATTTGTTATTTGTTTCTTGTGCTTACTATCCCAGGAAAGGGTAACGGAGTTTTAATTAGAGTACGGCTCTCAATTTAGAATCACTGTGGACTAGTTTTCCCTGAAACTACTACTTGTTCAATTTGAGTTAAAATGTTAAATTCAGCCTTAAATACAATACATAAATAATTATTGGAGATTTTAATCGCCGAGGGAAGCGTAACATTTGAAGACTTTCAACTAGAAATAATATATTGTCACATAATCGCTTTGTGGGTTTTAGTTAACATATAAATTTGTTTCGTGTGACTTCTATCATAGGAATCAAAGGGTAAAAAAAGCATTACACATGGCATCACTTTTTTTCCTTTAGTTTTTTTAGCACTCTTAATAACGATTTTCATTGTGCGTTAAATAGTTAAGCTTGGTTATATGTATGAAAAAACATTAATAATTATTGAAGATTTTAATATGTTGAGGGAAGCGCAACTGATGAAGTTTCTCGGCCTGAAGTTTTTCCAAAATATCTAATATAAATGTATTAATAAAATTAATTATTATGAGGTTAACCATTATGATTCTACCAAGACCTTTTCTTTTAGTATGTGTACTGTGGATACAATTAATACAATACAATTAATAAAGCTCAGTATTAAGACTAACTCTCGGGGCTCTGACGGAATTACTTCTGAAATGCTCAAAATTTGTAGTCCTTTTATCGACCCTTTCATAACAAATATCATAAATAGCTGTATCGAAAATAATTACTTTCCCGACTCATGGAAAAGTAGCATTGGAAAACCGTTACCGAAGATAAAAAAACCTGAATCATTTAATGACCTTCGAATCATATCTATCCTACCTACAATGTCAAAAATTATGGTTTTATACTTTCAACTCTACACTTATTTTCATACTAACAATATACTTCCTGACAACCAATACGGTTTTCGTGAAAAACATAGTACAATTACCGCTCTTACGTCAGTATTCGACAACATAACAGAAGCGTATGACCATGGCCTGGAAAGTGCTCTTGTGTTACTTGACTTTTCTAAAGCGTTTGATACGATTGACCATCGTCTTCTTTTGAGTAAACTTAAATATTATGGATGTGATACTAACTCATTAGGTCTAATTAAATCATATTTTTCTAACAGAACTCAGAAAGTTCAGGTAGGTGACAATTTTTCCGATGTCTGTCAGGTTCTGTCAGGTGTACCAAAGGGGTCAATTTTGGGTCCCTTATTGTTTATTATATATACATCTGATCTACTCAAATCTACGCAATATTGTAAACTACAAGCCTTTGCTGATGACACACAACTGTATTGTCATTTTCATATCGACAATTATCAGGAAACAGCGCTTGCTATTAATCAAGACCTAGAAGTCATCAAAACTCTTTCTGAAGACCATGCACTGAGTCTCAATCCACTTAAATCTAAACTATTATTATTTGGTAAGAAGACAAGTAAGGAAACTTTAAAAGCTAACTTCAACGTTAAAATATCTGATCAAACCCTTCAGGTTAGTGACTCGGCAAGTAATCTTGGTATTATAATAGATTCCGATTTAAAATTTATTGATCACGTAAAAAAACATGGTGCAAAAGTCATATATTTCTATGAAACAAATTTATTCCAATAGACATATTTTGAGTTTTAAGCTCAAAAAGATGTTGTGTGAGTCTCTAGTTCTTTCTAAGTTTAATTACGCTGACTTTCTTTATGGTCCTTACCTCAGACAAACTGAACAATATAGAATTCAAAAAATACAGAATACCTGTTGTCGTCTTATTTTTTGTTTAAGAAAGTATGACAGAATATCACATAAAATTAATGAACTACGTTGGTTAAACATGGAGTACAGAAGACTTAGTCACCTTGGTAATTTTGTGCATGGTTTATTAAATGACTACGTTGAAGTATCAACTAACATTAAAAATAAATTTCAATCAAATACTTATATTCATAACCTTAATACCAGAAATAAACACAAATTTTCTATTCCTAAACATAAAACAGCTATGTTCAAAAAAAGTTTTATCTATAATGCCATTACCCTATACAATCCACTTCCAGACAAATTAAAAGATTACAGCCGCTCTAAATTCAAAGCTAACTTTAAAACCTTCTTATTGAATAGACAGTCCAGTTCACATTAGCTATATCCCTGAACGTAATTTTATTTTCCCGCCTTTCCCGTTACTTTAAACCTTATCATATTATAATAGTTTATAGAAATTTACTTTTAAGTGCCATTTAATTAATTCATTTAAGTTCCTAAATAATGAGGGTTAAGTATGAGTAGCCTATAGCTAGACTTCGCCCTCTGATTACCCAATTCTGTGAGTCCAAAATTGATGTTAATGTAATATTATGTTTAATAAAGTCGATTTATTATTACACAATCAAAAAATAATTACCTAATAAAAAAAGTTGAAAAAATATAATTAAATTTCAGCATTCGTTGCGTTAAAAATTGAATTTGTTACTTAAATCATAGATTTAATCTACATATTAATATGTAAAAGGAAATGTACCCCTATTTTAAGAATATTGGGTGAATGATGGAGTGTAAGATTTGTCACGGTTAAAATACATAATGTTAAAATTTACTTAAAACATATTTATTATATAAACTAAGCCATAGCTTAGTTTAATAGATTTAATAAAAAAAGTTTTCAACCCAATGTCATTTTTTTAAAGATTACCTAATATATTTAACCATTTTAGATGAAAAAAGTCAAAAGTTAAATGAATCTGTTTTGCTTGGTTGTATGTAAAAATTGTCTTTGCCATGTATAATGAGATGATTTAGTTCAACATTTAAATAATATTTTCATAGTACCCAAAGCAGAAAAAACTATAGCTCAAAGATGTTTTTGGTCTTAAAATATTTCTGTCTGATGAGATTAAAGGGTTAAATTCACTTTCATTATTTAAAGAGAAATCCAAACAGTGGATACAGTCAATTCAAACGGTATAAATGCATAAATATTAAATATTAAAAATATATACAGCTTTTAACATGTAAATAAAATCGTCTTTATAATAAAACATGTTAATTACTACATTTTCTCTGTTACTTTCTTTTTTTTAAGTTGTTGTGTTTCATTGTTATCCTAAAGTCTGTAAATTAGTTTGTTATTTTAAACTTAGTTTATTTGTAAGCTGAAAGTCGCAAGGTCATTTACCTATGCAGAAGGATTATCCTTCTATGGGATTTTCATTATATTTGTTTCAACTTATTTTTTAATTAGGAGTACAAACGTGATTTTTTATTAAGATTTTTTGTATCAAAAATGGAAAAAAATATATTATGAGAAACAGCAAATTGAGTAACTGCATAAAATGGTCAGTGAAATAAGTAGTCATGGTGAAGGATTTTTATTAGTTTTGTTACAAAAAATATGTCCCTTATTATGTGTCGTGTTTTTACTAATAAAATTTAGGGGTTTTGGAGTTTCCAGTCCCAAATTGCAAAACATTTTAGAAAAAAAGAGTACCTGTCATTTAATGATATTATATTATTATTTTATCAAATTATTTAATGTAATTAGCGTTTTTAAAGGTATTTGAAATAATTGAGCAACTAGTTTTTAGTAGATATTCTAATTACGCATGTCATCTGATGGGAAATATTACTACGAACACATCTGGTATCTTTGGAAAGGGTGTTAATTGCCACTTTAGTGGACATGCGAATTTAAACTCTATGGCTTTCAGGACCAAAAATATTTCATGAATAATAAGAAAACACACGATAATCAAAAATTATCATTATTTCTCGAATTCTTAAGGAACTGTTAGAAATATATAAAAATATCGGATGAAAGGAAATTAAACGAATTATTGGGTTCCATTGAAAAATTAGTTTATCCATGGTGAGTTAACCCTTTCAAAATGGGACTGATGATAACTGGCACGATAAACAGAGTTGATCATAGTCATTCTGGCTCTTGGTAGTATAAAGGGTAGCAAGAGTTATCCCCCCACTAAATCTTGCTATGGCATCAGACACCTCTGATATTTAACAGTGACAATAACATAATATATAATAATAGTATACATAAGTCATACTGAAATTGAGTAATCCACTTTTTTCAATCTCTCACTACACCTCATCCTCTCCTAACAGCAGAGTTTAAAAATATATACCAGCATAGCCACAATCTTAGCGAACGCCTCGTATAATAGTGGAACAATATCGAATTACTGCAGTTCATATGTACAATTTAACTAATTATACTTATTTACTTCACTAGGTATATTAATAGGGGTACATAACGAGGTTAATAGGCACATTAATACATATTTCTTTATTTTTTAGGGGTTCTTGCGTAGGGGGGTTATTTCAATTTTAAATTTTACTTTTGTTTCACTGTTTAATATCGTAATCAATCTTATTTTAAAATAGCTATATAGATTGAAGGTTACAAATATAATCTAGTAGGGCCTTTCCTCTTTAGACATAGTATTAATACCCAATGTGGCTTAAAATTTCTAAAGCCTCAAATGTTTTATTTTCTTGGTGAGCTATCCAGATATGAGGATGGCAAATATGGTAGCAACCCAATGAATCAGCATGTTATAGTAAAATAAATGTTGAATGGTTCGTCTGCAAACTTTCAACGGAAAAATAACTACAAGATTTTTGTAGTTTGCATAGTCATGTCACTAGGCCTAGCCCAGAATATTTCTTATGAGGATATTGCAAGCAATAAGAAAATGAAACTATACGTTTCTTTTTCTTTTTAGTAGCTGTGGTATTTTATTAAATAGATGCATGACAACCTTAGGTTCTGTCTAAAGTTAAAATAAGAAATGTTCCTGAGAAATGGCTTAAGCATAAAATTGTTGATGACGCTATAAGCACCAAAATGTATATTTAGTGAGGTCTTGAGAAAATACAACTGAATAGATATGGACAAGACTGCTGTCTTCTATGGCATTTTTGTTAAGTGTGAGAAATCGAATACCTAGTACCATTATCATTATCCCCTTGAAATTAACAGTAAATTTTTATTATTGTACTATTAATTTAAACCCTTTAGGCATATAGAAACTATAAGACTGACATTCCTATTTAGTAGTATCATTGCAGAGCTTTTCACCTCGATAACGCTTAATAATAAGAATTAGTCTATACAGCGACAATTTAAACAAAATAGTTATTTTTTTTGCAAATTCAATGTAATACAAAATAATAAACTTGTTTTTGCTCCTAATTAGGTCTATAATTATACTTCATGTTAAGCAAGCAAATTTTAATCGGATTAGAAGTAATGCAACTGTACCCGAAATCGTCATTGATGAGTCCCCAAACTATACTAAAAGACTGCATATTTTAGGGACAGTCCCCAAATTATCATTTCGTATACCGCCAGTTTGCAAAAGGCATGTTTTGGGGACTGTCCTCAAACTCCACGGAGGGCTCAAAGAATGCCTTCGTTAACCGAAAGTTACTTTTTAATAGAAAAAATTGTTTATATAACAATTGAACTATATAGGTATACATAAAATGTGATTTAGAAGCTTTTCCTGTAATAAAATTTTACTGTCCCAAACCATGCGTTTTACATATATATATATATATATATATATATATATATATATATATGTAAAACCCCTGGTGTTTGGGACACCAAAATTTTATTACAGGAAAAGCTTCTAAATCGATATAGTTCAATTGTTATATAAACAATTTTTTCTATTAAAAAGTAACTTTCGGTTAACGAAGGCATTGTTTGAGCCCTCATTGAACTAACGTAGAGTTTAAGGACAGTCCCCAAAACATGCATTTTGCAAACTGGCAGTAGACGAAATGATAATTTGAGGACTGTCCCTAAAATATGCATTCTCTTAGTATAGTTTGGGGACTCATCAAAGTAATGACGATTTCGGGTGCTAATGAATTACTTCCAATCCGATTAAAATTTGCTTGCTCAACATGAAGCAAATATAAAAACAAATTTATTATTTCGTATTACATTACTGTTTTGTTTAAATTGTCGCTGTATAGACTAATTCTTGTTATTAAGCGTTATCGAGGTGAGAAGCTCTGCAATGATACGACTAAATAGGAATGTGAGTCTTATAGTATCTATATGCCTAAAGGGTTTAAGTTAATAGTATAATAATAAAAATTTACTGTTTATTTTCAAGGGCATAATGATAATGAATTGTCAATATCTATTCAGTTGTATTTTACAGCCTCAAGACCTCACTAAATATAATTTTGGTGCTTATAGCGTCATCGACAATTTTATGCTTAAGCCGTTTCTTAGGAACATTTCCAATTTTAACTTCAGACAGAACCGAAGGTTGTCACTCATCTATTTAATAAAATACCACAGCTATCAAAAAGAAAAAAATATAGAGTTTCATTTTCTTCTTGCTTTCAATATCCTCATAAGAAATATTCAGGGGTCGTTAGGCCTAGAGACATGACCATGCAAACTAAAAAAATCTTGGAGTTATTTTTCCTTTGAAATTTGCAGACGAACCATTCAACATTTATTTTACTATAACATGGTGATTCGTTGGGTTGCTACCATATTTGCCATCCTCATATCACCAAGAAAATGAAACATTCAGGTCTTTAGAAATTTGAATCCATCTAAAGAGGAAAGGCCCTACTAGATTACATTTGTAACCTTCAATCTATTTAAAAATAAGATTGATTACGAGATTACACAGTAAAATAAAAGTAAAATTAAAAATTGAAATAACACCCCTACGCAAGAACCCCTAAAAAATAAAGAAATATGTATTAATGTGCCTATTAACCTCATTATGTACCCGTATTAATATAGCGAAGTAAATAAGTATAATTAGTTAAATTGTACATATGAACGGCAGTAATTCGGTATTGTTCCACTTTTATACCAGGCTCTTTAAACCCTGCTGTTAGGAGAGGATGAGGTTTAGTGAGAGATTGAAAAAGTGGATTACTCAGTGAATTTCAGTATGACTTATGTATACTAAATAATACCTAAAACGCACTATTGGGGTGTTATTCGAAAATTTGTGTGACTTCTAGACACTGTTAAATATCGGAGTTGTCTGAAGCCATAGCAGGATTTACTTGGAGGATAACTCTTGGCCACTCTTTATACTACCAAGAGCCAGAATGACTATGATTAACTCTGTTTATCGTGTTATCGTCAGTCCAATTTTGAAAAGGTTAACTAACCACGGATAATCTGATTTTTCAATGGAACCCAATAATTCGTTTAATTTCCTTTCATCCGATATTTTTATATATTTCTAACAGTTCCTTAAGAGCTCGAGAAATCATGATAATTTTTGATTATTGTGTGTTTTCTTATTATTCATGAAATACTTTTGGTCATGAAAGCCGTAGAGTTTAAATTCGCATGTTAACTAAAGTGGAAATTCACAACCTTTTCAAAGATATCAGATGTGTGTAGTAATATTTCCCATCAAATGGCATGCATAATTAGAATACTAAAAACTAGTTGCCCAAATATTGCAAATACATTTCAAAACGCTAATAACATTAAATAATTTGATAAAATTTTAAATATAATATTTTTAATCATTAGATGACAGGTACTCTTCTTTTTGTAAAATGTTTTGCGATTTGGGACTGGAAACTCCAAAAATCCTAAATTTAATTACTGAAAACACGACACATAATAAGGGACACATTTTTTGTAACAAAAGTAATATAAAATCCTTCACCATGACTATTTATTTAACTGATTTTAAGAACTAATTATTGGGTTTATATTACCATTTTATGCAGTTACTCAATTGGCTGTTTCTCATAATATATTTTTTTCCATTTTTGATACAAACAACAAGAAAACAAATCATCATACAGTTTTTTTATAACACAAAAATTAGTCTTAATAAAATATCACGTTTGTACTCATAATTAAAACATAAGTTGAAATAATTATAATGAAAATCCCATAGAAGAATAATCCTTTTGAGTAGGTAAATGATCTTGCGACTTTCAGCTTACAAATAAACTAAGTTTAAAATAACAAACTAATTTACAGACTTTAGGATAACAATGAAACACAACAACTTAAAAAAAGAAAGGAAAGAAAAAATTGAGTAATTAACACGTTTTACTATAAAGACGATTTTATTAACATGTTAAAAATTGTACATATTTTTATCCACTGTTTGGATTTCTTTTTAAATAATGAAAGGGAATTTAACCCTTTAATCTCATCAGACAGAAAGTTGAATATTTTAGGACCATAGGACTTTGAGTACTATGAAAATATTATTTAAATGCTGAACTAAATCATCTCATTATACATGGCAAAGACAATTTTTACATACAACCAAGCAAAATTGATTGATTTACTTTTTGACTTTTTTCACCTAAAACTGTCAAATATTAGGTAATCTTTAAAAAAAGACATTGTTTTGAATAATTTTCATTAAATCTCTTAAACTAAGCTATGGCTTAGTTTATAAAATAAATATGTTTTAAGTAAATTTTAACATTATGTATTTTAACCGTGACAAATCTTGCACTCCATCATTCACCCAAATTTCTTAAAATAGGGATACAACCTTTCCTTTTACATATTAATATATAGATTAAATATATGATTTAAGTAACAAATTCAATTGATAATGCAACAAATGTTAAATTACCTTATATGTTTGCAACTTTTTTATTAGGTAATTATTTTTTGATACTATCTTCTGAACATTATGCAATCCATCGAACGCAAGACAATATATTGCTTCAGGTCGAGAAACTTCATCAGTTGCGCTTCCCTCAACATATTAAAATCTTGAATAATTATTATTATTTATTATAATTATTATTTTTTCATACATATATAACCAAGCTTAACTATTTAACGCACAATTATTAGGAGTTTTAGAGAAAACTAAAAAGAAAAAAAGTCGTGCCATGTGTAATGCTTTTACCCTTTGATTCATATGATATATGTTAACTAAAACCCACAAAGCTATTATGTGATAATATGTTATTTCTAGTCGATAGTCTTCAAATGTTACGCTACCCTCGGCGATTAAAATCTCGAATAATTATTTTTGTATTGCATTTAAGGCTGAATTTAACTTTTTAACTCAAATTAAAAATAGTCGTTTAAGGGAAAACTAGTCAACAGTGATTCTAAATTGAGAGCCGTGCTGTATTTAAAACTCCATTACCCTTTCCTAGGATAGCAAGCACAAGAAACAAATAACAAATAGATTAACTGTTAATCTGTTGGCTAGTTTTTCCTGAAGCTCCAGGATGTCGATTTTTATTTTCCGTTAACATGTAAAGTTCGGGTATATGTGCGAAATACATAAATAATTATTCGATCTATTAATCACATGAAAGTTCTTGACTAGAAACAATATATTGTCTTGCCTTCAATTGATTAAAAACTCTCGAAAAGATAGATCATAATTTCTAAATGAATATATTCAGTTTTCCTTAATAAAATCAAAAAAAAGACATTCTGTTTTGTATTTAAATTAAAATGCTCTCTAGCATAAATCAGATTTTTAATTTTCTGTTTTAGAAAACTAAATAAATTATTGTTTTCTTGTAATACGTTATGAAATATATTTGAACAAAACTAAATGGGTGTCCGCATCATAAATTCATACTATTAATAATTACATTTCTTTGGTTATTATAGTTTAATATAACAATATATAGTGGTAATTTGTTATGTAGAAAAAAATATTTTATGACTGCTTCGAATCTCTGAAATGCATTAACTATCCTTCAAAGTGACAAATTTCATTGTCGTATAGATAAGTTTAGGTATATTTTTTTACACTTTATTGCCCATATCGCCTTCGTAATAATATTTATTCTTCTGGTCTATTCTAAATTCTAACAATTGTTTTGGTTTGTTAGTTCACCGAATCTTTAAACTGTTGGTGTATAAATAAAAAATGGGCCATTATTTCGGTCGTGTATTTGATCTCTGCTTCGTTATACCGACATTTCCGTGAAAGGCGATTATTCGAAAATCGTCTACGGGCCACTGTGATAAAAAGCATTCGGCATTCCAGCCCATAATAAATACGAAATTTTTAACATTAGATATTATGAAGTTGTATTGTAAATGTTTGAATTTGAATGTTTGAAATTTAATAAATATTAGATTAATATGATACGTCCCTTTCTAATGGAATTGTGTTAGACAATTCATGGCAAATTATGAATTTCTTAGTGTTTTTAATTGTTATTTTAGTCCTACAATTAAAATACAAATAATTACAGAACATTTCAAAATTGTATGAAAATAAACTAAAAATGGGAATATCAAAACTTTGATATATTATGCATAGTGTTAATGAAATTGAAGGATATTTGTAATTTTACATTATTAATTAAAAGCAGTTGAATGGGAAATCTTCTTTTCTTTTGGGGATTATGAGCAACGATTTGTTTATTTAATTCCGCCATATTGGCTATTGACTCTGAAATTGAATTGAAAGATTGTGTACCTAATTAAATTTTGTATTGTGACTAAAGTAAATTGTGAATAAAAACAGTTGTGATCATTTATTATATTACGACTTTTTATGTTAATGTTTATGTTGGATCTTTTTTTTGAGCTTGGAACAGTGATATGTATTAGATATTTTACAGTTCAGATATACTTTAAATTTAGAAGTAAGCATCAGAACCACATCAAAACTCTTTTTTTAAAGAGCGCTTTGTGTTGTCCATATGGGGTTTATCAAAATTTTCTGTTCAATACAGTATTGACTCAATTTTTGCATAGTTTGTCCACTGTTAGTAATTAAGTCAAAATTGAGTTTCTTGTAGAGAATATTGATGCTTTAAAATCATTACCTAACATTGTCACTAACAAATGTAAAAACACAGATTTGCACCCTAACATCAAACCTTTGTTTAAACACTGATCGCTTGCCTGTCATCATCAAGGAGTAAACCAACCGTTGAGTGTTCAAATAAATGTTTGGTGTTAGGGTGTAAAACCGTGTTTTTACATTTGTGACACAGTAAAGGTTCCACAGCATGTCCATTTTCACTAACAGTTTACTAACTGGATTGAGTGATTATATACAAAAATGGCACCGATCAGTATACTGTATCAATAATATCTTGCGTTCAGTGGAATGAAAAATGTCGAATAGTTAGTATCGTCATTTCTTTGACAAGTTTTAGTAAACCTCTACAATTTTTTTCGTGTGATTTATATCCTAGGAATCACAGGGAATCGGCGTTATACACAGTATGATTCCCGATTTGGAGACTCTGTCATATCAATTTTCCTAAAACTCCTGGGTGTAGAAATTCATTTAGCGATAAAATAAATAAATTAAGTTATATGTACTATATACATAAATAAGTATTTGAAAATTCAATCAGTTGAGGGGAGCGCAACTGATGAAAGTTCTCGATTAGAAACAATATATTGTCTTGCGTTCAATGAATTGAACAATCTCGAAAATTTCGTCTTATATCAATAATCGTCATAGGGCTATTTGTAAAAGTTTTATTTACAAGTGGAATTTGTTCAATTGAGAGCGCGAATTTTGAAACAACTTTTTAGTTTAATTATGTACCACTGCGTACCACAATTGAGTTGGGTATTCCACGATAAAAAATATATTAAACAAAATTATTTGCTATCTCTGTAATTGTAAGGGAAGTTACCATGCATGTTAGTGCAAAAGCTTAAAATAATAGTTAGAAAATTTGTACTTACTAGTTTTTTGATAGTGGACGTATCTAGATCTATCTTTCCGAAAATATTTTCTATTGTGAACATTCATATTCATAGAGTGCCGTATTGGGACTGCTGATATATTCAACATAATTTCGAATGGAGTTAAGGTTCAATAATATCTAATGTCGCATGAATTTGTTACGTGACGAATTTCATTTTATTTAACTCATAAACTAATGAGAAATATTAGACATTTTAGGATATTGGATAAAGGTATAATATTGTATGTAAGGGTTTACAAAGTTTGTCCGAAATTGATCATTTCTTATTTAAAATAATTTTTGGAAACTTAGTCTATGGCTGAGTTGAAAAGTAAAAAACAGAATGAAATATTATTTTAAACTGTCTATATCTTGCAGTATATTCGAAAATGGCGATATCCATTAAAATATATTTTAGCTTCTTCCGAGGTGTCTTTATTTTTGAGAGAAATATTTTCTTGGGTGGAAGGAATATTTTCATAGTTGTTATCACCAATATCAGACGATATCCGAATTCTTTCTTCTTCGTTTTCGCTTACTCTTTTCTCCTCAAGGGTCCTTTTAGGTACATGTTCTATAAAAAATCTTAATGTGGTCAGTAGTTTGTTTATTATTAAAAATAACTTCCTGCTTATATAAAAATTTGGAAATCAAAGCATAAAAAAGTAGACATATTTTTCTCAAGTTGTAAAATAAAAGAATTTTATGATTTTTTTTAAATATTGTCATAAGATATCCGGTGCCTTAGTCAACGATAGCCTAAAATCTCTAAGCAAATAAGACAATTTAGAACGTTATGAAACTTAAAGGATTAAGTTTTGATTTAGGATATTGAAAAACAAAACATGTTCATGTATTGTGCGAAACTGTTATATCTTTAAACAAATTTCTCGTAATCGATACGGGATCTTGAGAATCCAGAATCATTTAGGATTTTTAAATTTAGTTCAGGAAAAATAATATACATACTAAGTGTCTTTTTTGTTTGGAGGTATTTTTTCATTGCCCGCTTCAAAGATTCCGATATCAAAATTTGTTGTTGACTGTTTCCTAATCTAAACCACGAAAATTGAGAGACATAAAATTAAGAAGGAAAGTAGTGCTAACAATCACAGACGGGAAAATGATTGTCGGAACTGTAAATATACGAACCCAGATAAGAAACGTCCATCTCTATGTAGATGAAGAAACACTGAATACGCTAAAATGGACCACCACTGGACTTCAGTAATATGAGCACTTCCTATACAGCAAAGTAACACAGTTCAAAAGTCCACGTCACGTTAATAACCAAAAATATACTGTTTAAAATATGTAAAGAACATCAGCTATAACGAAAGAAATGTAAGTGAAAAACGCTTAAATGTTCTTACAGGACATCTTCCATACGAAATGAAATCATAGTTTTCGAAAATTAACAAGAAAAATAGTCATGGCTCAGAAGTAAAGATAAAAAACTAATTAAACAACTGAAGAAGGAAGAGAGGAATTGCAAAATTCAAATAAAATGAATGGTAAACTTATTATTGGGTAGTAAAATAAAATTTAAAATACGATATGTGATCTTCAATGTATTTTTTTCAAAGTGGAAACCACTAACATATCTGAGAAACACTATAACAGACTACCGACATATAATGTTTCTTGAAAACATATATGAGAAAGCTACCGTCATATATCTGCATGGAAATACCAATTCTATAAAAAAAAATTAAAAAATCAGGTATAACACTAAAAGACAAATTAGAAAAAATAAAGCTTTAGAAGATCATCTAAAAAGTAACATGGGCTAGATAATAAAGTAATTTCTTATAACTATTTCAAATTTATGGTGCATACAAATATATGAGGTTTACATTATTTTAACCAATTTTTCCCAATATTATAAGATTTATAGTGTTGTTTTATCTAAAATAACGGTTAACAAAATCATATTTTATTTTTGATTATATTTTTCTGAGGACAGGTATATTTAAATTCCCTTCTCTATACAGCAAAGGTCAAATGGGGAACATTTTAGAGGAAATTTAGTGCATTTGAAATCTGGCTTCGGATTTACGATCAATCATTTGGTTTTGAAAATAATCGGAAAAACTCGAAAATGTTTTTTTTTTCAGTAAATCGGAACCGGTTAATTTGACAGCGGTCAAGATGTGACATTTTTAAGACGAATAAAATGACATATATCACATATCTCAAAGGTCTTTTGTTATCCCGCAAAATCGCTTTTTTATGTGTCTCACAAGTGCATACAAAATTTTAGTTTCATCGAAATATCACACTTCATAAAGTTAGGCCTTATTTTTTAAGAAGGCCATGACTTGTTGGTATTAAAATAAAATTAAAGAATTGTAATCAAACAAATATGGTCTGATAAGTCCTGGAAATATTCATAATTTTATAATGGGTACCCGATTAAAAAAACGTAAGTAAGTAAGATGAAATTACCATTGAGGCAACACCAAACGTTACTTCCAACTTTGGTCTATAAATATCTCTCTGCCACTTCGTGGGGGTTTTCAACATCCCAATTATGAGTATTGTGCTTATTAATATTCTATAATTCGTAAACCTACTCTCATCGTACTACAAGATATGATTTACAAAATCCGAATTTTTATTACTTAAGGAAACTAACTTTCAAGACAAATGAAATGCATTTGTCTTGAAAATTAGTTTCCTTACGTTGTTGATCTATTATGGGTTTTTGGTACTTATTCTTTCTTAACACTCTCTGTATTGTTTATTGTGACACACGAAATTCCCTTTTAAGAGATCTTACCACTGTACTAGAGCTTTCGTTGACAACTTGTAAAATGTTTCTATCGCCATTTTTATTTTCATATTGTATCGCCTTCTGTAACACATCTGACTGATGTTAAAAATTCAAAGTGTGAAAGTTGTTTTTTAGTAAATAATACATTTTTCTCTGATTAAAATCATAAATCTGAAACACAAATTATCGAAACCTGTTAAAATAGCCGGTATTCTCTATTCAAATGAAGAAAAGTTTGACATGTTAGCGCTGTACTTACATTAAATACAAACACCGACATTACCTCAGCAAGGTATTTAGAAATGTATTCTGAACGACGACAGCCTCATAAAGCCCAATTCAAAAAAAATCCTAGTTAATTTAATTAATCTTATGAACAATCTAGAAGCCGAAACAATATTGAAAAAGAAAATCGAAACAGAAGTATTTTACGACCTGTCAACGAAAGCCTAATGCCTAGGTAAGAACTATTGAACGGCAATTTCGTGTGCCAAAATCAACGGTAAAGAGAGTGATAAAAAAGAATCAGTACCATCCATACAAACTCAAAATACGAGGGTGAATCAAATATGAACCGGACTGTGTTTTAAAATTTTATTGGTACGATCAATACAAATTTTAATACTATTTCTACATAGTTTTCTCTTATCTCGTCTCTTCTTATGTATACATTTTTTCCACCGAATCGGAAGTTTTTTAATACCATTCTCAAAGAATGAAACTGGTCGTGTCGATAACCAATTGCTCACAAACGTTTCTACACCTTCGTTGTCCTCAAAGTGGTGGCCTCCCAGTTCTTCTTTAAGTGGCCCAAACATGTGGTAGTCACAAATCAGGACTGTAAGGCGGGTGTTCAAGGGTTTCCCAATGCATTTTGTTAAATTTTCCTTGAGTCAATGGAGCTGTATGTGGCCGAGCGTTGTCATGCAACAGAATCACACTTCGGATAGACATATCCCGCCTCTTTTGCCGATAGGCAAGTTTCACTTGTTGGAGTAGTTCGCAGTAATACTCAGCATTAACTGTACGTCGTTCGTGCAGAAAATCGATCAGCAGTAAGCCTTTCGAATCCCAAAAAACTGTTGCAAGAATTTGTCCTGCAGAAAGACGGGTCTTGGCTTTCCGCGGTGCTGCCTCTCCAGGTTTTCGCCACTCCATGCTTGCACGTTTGGACTCCGGGGTATAATGATGCACGCATCGCAGGTGACAATATGTCTCAAAAACTCATCCCCCTCTGCTCGATATCTTGCTAACAGCCTTTCACATACGGCAAGACGGTTTGCTTTCTGATCTTCCCTTAGAAGGCGAGGAACCCATCTTGCACACACTTTTCGGTAACCCAACTCATCTGAAATGGTTGATTGAGCACTCCCGTATGATATTCCAACGTGTTCAGCAATTGCCAATACTGTAAGATGGCGGCCACCTTCAATCAGCTCACGAATTGCGTAGATATTCGCCTCATTGATGCTTGTCGTGGGACGGCGTGC
Organism: Octodonta nipae; assembly: GCA_034190945.1. Classification (NCBI taxonomy): domain Eukaryota; kingdom Metazoa; phylum Arthropoda; class Insecta; order Coleoptera; family Chrysomelidae; genus Octodonta; species Octodonta nipae. The sequence continues at coordinate 70,079,065 of CM067216.1, read as the reverse complement.
ATGAGGCACATTTTCCACTGTCTCTCGGCCATGTGAAAACTTTTTGTGCCAATCGTACACTTGGGTCCTTGAAAGTGTTTCATTGCCGAACTGTGCAGATGGTCGACGCAAAATTTCAGACGGTCTAACGCCCTCCCGCGCCAAAAATTTGATAACAACACGTTGCGCAACAGACGTGTGCACCTCTTGCTCTGACATGATGCTACTAACAGCGCATCGACTACGCCTCGCCAAACCGACTAACTCCCCTCTTCTTAACATCCCTACCTAACATATATCGAGACGTCACGCCACTCGAATTACCTACAGGGCGAGAAACAGAAAAGTCCGGTTCATATTTGATTCACCCTCATAGGATTTAAGGAAACTGATTTTCCAAGACGAATGCGTTTCTATGAGTGGTATATTAGAAAGAGTAATGAATATCTCATTTATGGAAATTATATCTTGTGGTCTTATGAGAGTTGATTTACGAATTGTGAAGGTTGTAATGAGCACAATATGTACTTATCAATGTGAATTGGCAAAGAGATGTGTATAGAAGTAACTTTTGGTGTGGGATCGTTGGTAATTTAATCTAACTTACCCGAGACATAGAATTTCAGATACATTTATAAATAGTATTGCCGGAAATACACTTGCGAAGTTGTACGAAAAACAGTCACCAATTGTTAAAATTGTCCCTATGTAAATGGACGCCAATTTGCAATACTCTAAATTAATACCTAGTTACGAAGCAGTTAAGAACTTAATTACATTTTAAACTATTGTATAATGGGGCTGTTTTTTATTAATCCTGATGTGTGATATTTTGTTGACACTCAAATCTTTTATGCACTTGGAAATTTTACGCCTATTTTAAAACTTAAAAAATCTAATATGGAGACCATAAGGAAAATGGAAAGTTTGCGGAATGACAAAAGACTATTGGGACATGTGACAAATGCCATCTTATTCGATTAAGAAAATGTATTCAAATAATGTCAGATCTTGATAGCGATTAACCCTTTCAGATTTACCGGCGAAAAACGAAATCCGCTATTTTCGGTTTTTGCCAGTTATTTCCAAAATAATTGACCGATTTTAAATCTGAATCCAGGTATCGAATGCACTAGGTTTTCTCTAAAACTTTCCCTATTTAACATTTGCTGTAGGTATAATAGGAGTCAAGATCCTTATATAGAGACACAACAAATCCTAGATGTCGGTCTTTACATCTCGCGTCTTCAAATTTAACGAAATGTATCAAATGCATAAAGAAGGTCGAGAGGACATTCAATT